>CM021733.1:116348949-116537749 GCA_011075105.1 Heteronetta atricapilla
CTTTCTTTCTTTCTTTCTTTCTTTCTTTCTTTCTTTCTTTCTTTCTTCCTCTCTTTCTTCCTCTCTTTCTTTCTTCCTCTCTTTCTTTCGTTTTTTTTTTCCTCTTGACTATGAGGCATTGTGCTTAGGCATAGCCTGTGCTCTCACTTCCATCTCCTTGTACAAAGAGCCCCATCAAGAGCATTTTACTTGCAAGGCTTTCAGTAAGCTACAAAATGCCCATCCTGGCAGACCTGACAGAGTTCAGGTGGACCAGGAGCAAGAGCACACGCTCGGTGCATCCATGGCTTATTCCAAAAAGGACTTAGATTTATGCCCATAATGCCACGTATGGAGGGGAGAAGTCTGGAACATCCTGAAAATGCAAGGCTGCCAAGAAACCTTACCCCACTGAGACTGAAAATATGGAGTATCTGAATCACAGCTCCTAGGAAAAAACATCATGACATTTCTGTATAAAAATCCCGTGGGGTTTTAAGCTTTCTCTTAAGAGTTCCTATTTCCTTTGAAGAATGAGGATCAGTCCCAAAACCTTTAGTAGCTTTAGTAGCTGAGAAGTGTATCCCATTCCTGTTTCTCTCAAAATCCAGATTTCTACCAGTGACTATAGGAAGATATTTCCCAGGAGGAGGCCAGCCACGCTGCATTGCAGATCAGGAAATTCTGGTGGCATACATAATAAATAAATAAAACAGAGCCCTTCGGCCACAACTGTTTGATTACATTTCTCACCCTCCAGAACAGAGTGGCCATATCAGAACTATGGTCCCTGCCCATTCATTCCTGAAGCCTGCCAAAAATTGTTAAGAGGGACAAAATCTGTAGCAAGAACCATCCTGAAGAAGTTCAGGTTGGAGAGCAGCACTCTGGAGGCTTGATTTACTAACATGGGTGCAGCAGAAGATCTTTGCCCAAATGCAGGGTCTGTTGCATGTTCCATCAAATGCTCTTCGGTTACCAGAGATGCCCAAGAGGTGGCCAGCATCACGTTGCCTTGGCTGGCTCCTTGGTCTGAGAAGCAGGCACTGAGAGCTAAACTCATCTGGTGTCCCTCTCGACCTGTACCTGGGACCCCAGATTGCTTCTGGGGTGTGTTGGCCCTGGCACAGCACGCCAAAAGCAGTGGGACAGGGAGGGCTCTTTCAAAATGTTTGCAGTGATTTATCTCCTGCAGTAAAAAGAGGAGCTTTGTGCTACATTTTTCTTCAAAAGTTTAATTAAAAAGTTCTCTTTTCTCTTCCTTTTTGTCCTCTGAAAATAAGAGAAGAAAGGAGAAGGATAAAAATAAAATAGAAATGAATTTAAAGCATGCAAATGTTGATTAAAAAATACGAACCCACTCTACTGTGAAATGCTAACAATGGTTCCCATGGCTCCTGTCTCCCAAGTCAGAACTGCTCCGGTGGGTGAACTTCTGATTTCTAGAAGCACAGCCACTTCATGAACGGGCAACTCACGCTCGGAAAGGCAGGATCTGGTGTAAGAGACAAAATCGCCGGCTGAGATCCTGTGCTTGGCAAGTGGTGTCACTCAAATTCCAACCTGAAAGGAGATTCACGGCTTTGAACAGCGTGGGCTGGTAGAAAAGGGAACAGGTCACCAACAGGGACCGATATTTTTTTCCATTATTTGCATGTGTGCGTCAAGGCTGGATTGCTTGCTGGGAACCAAAACCCGAAACGGGGCTCTGACAAAGCTCTGGAGTGGGAAACCCTACAATCACTCCACGAGCTCCTTGCTGCCCTCCTAACACCACCTCCCAATTTGTGCATCCGTGAAGAAACAAACCCCAAACAGTCACTTATTAAGTATTTAATTGTCACACTCACTTCGCCCACCTCACAGCAATATTTCGCGCTAGCACAGTGCTTTAACGATCCTGGGGAAATTTCACAGGGTTTCTTTCGTCTGGCGACTGCTGAGTAGGAGTAACCTAAGCGTGCTTCTCCAGAGCTTGCTCTTTTACCCCCCTCCTTTCATTCCAACAGATCAGATTTCTACTTGCAATCAATAGGAAATAGAAATAGAAAAGCATTAGCATCCGATAAGGACCCCCTAATCTATGCAGTAGCCAATGTGCAAGGCAGGGAGTGAAAGGCTTGTAGGTTATTTACGAGGTCTGGGGCCAGCTGCCACAGTTCCTGATGGAGAGATGGGAGCACAGTTGGTTTTTTTTATGTCCTCTGCCCACCTCGCTCCCATGACATGGCCCTGGTGTGTGTCGAGTGGGTGCGGTGACATTTGCGAGCAGAAGAAAGGTGGGATGGGGACACAGCTCAGCCAACACAGCATCTCCCTGAGCAGGTCTGGGGCTTCTGGCAGGGAAGAGGGAACCAGGGCAAAGCCAGGGCAAAGCCATCCCTACCCCAGATTTCGGTGATGGGAAGAGCCCTCTTGGCACTCACAAGCAATGGGTTCAGCCGAAGTTGCCGTGAAGATGCTAACTCAAATCTGGGGAGGATTTTGCAGAGAAATTTCAGGGGATTTGAAGTGAGCCAGGCTTGGGTTTGAAACAAAACCAACCAAACAAATAACAACAAAAAACCAGCTGTGCTGGGCCAGCCAGCTTTGAAGTCCATCAGGCGCAGGCTGAGCGATCGCAGGCTGGTGGAGGAGCAAGGCGAGCACACGCTGCTGCTTCCCAGGAGGCTCCTCCCTGTGCCAGATGTGGTGCTGTTAACTTAATAACCATGGACAGAATTTTCCTCAGTGGCTGAATTTGTCTGTTTGTTTTTTTTTTTTTTTTAGATGTTTGCAGCCAGAGTATCCCATGAGAAGGAGTTGCCCCGTTTAACTGTCCTGGGTAAAAATAAATACATAAATAAAATCAGAATTCCCCTTTTCTAGTTTCGAACTGTCACCTAAACATTGCATACGATGCTCCTGCTGGGAAGATCCTTCATGGCAGAGCACTCATGATTTTAAAGCTTACGTCTTACATCATGCCATTTGTCCCTTTTCTGGGTTGAAGAGTCTTGTCCTGTGTGGTGGCTTTTTGTGTAGAAATGGCTCCGTCCCCACGACCACCTTCCTCACCCTTCTCTGAACCTTCCCTAGTTCTCCTGCAGCCTTTTGGAGGTGAGTGGGGACCAGAGGTGCACACAGCATCGTGAACAGCGAGGCAGTAGCATGACTCTTGGTTTGCCTCCTTCCTTTCTGAGTCCTCCCTTTCATCCGATTTTACTCCCCTGACCCATTGCTGGGCTGGGGCAGCTGCAGAAGCCTGGTGTAGCCACCTGGCTGAAGAGGTCGTGGTGCAGTGGGGAGGTTTCCACCTCTCCCTGACAGCCTACAACGCTTTGAGCTGTGATTGCTCTTCCTCCAGCCATTTCCCTGGCAGGCACAGATGGTTGGTGGCTTTCTGAAGCTGAAAACGAAGTCTAAAGACACCGAGGCCACCGTATTCAGAGGCTATCAGGCAACTTTCCATCCCTGTCTCTTCCTATTGACCCAGTGAGGTTTTGCTACAAACAGGTTGGTGGATTTAATTAGGAGCAGCGAAACATTTTGATTTATGATTCCTACCCGCCTTACCTCCTCCCCTCCCTCCCTGCTCTCCAGCTTCACGCTTGTCAGAGCAGATATTTTTAATATATATATATATATTTATCGCAAGCCGCTCCTTCAGCACTACAGGCAAAGCTTTTAGCAGGGGAGAAGATGCCCAGCTTACAAGTAGCTCACCAATTTTACTACTGCTTGCTTTAATGATTCTCCAGGAGAGCCCGAGGGCTGTGTGCTGGCTGCTCCTCTCTCCTCTGCAGGGCCGTTCCCTCTATCCTATCACTAGTTACCTGTGAGAAGAGGCCGACCCCCAGCTCCTCACACCTTCCTTTCAGGCAGTTGTAGAGATCAATAAGGTCTGCCCTGAGCCTCCTCTTCTCCAGATCAAACCCCCCCAGTGCCCTCAGCTGTTCCTCACAGGACTTGTGCTCCAGGCCCTTCACCAGCTTTGTACCCCTGCTCTGGACATGCTCCACGGCCTCAGTGTCCTTCTTGTAGTGAGGGGCCCATAACTGAGCACAGTACTCGAGGTGTGACCTCATATAAAATCAAACTGGTCATTTCCATGCTCATTTGGTGCCTGGGAGCTGTGAAGTGACCCCTGTTGCTGGTGGTGCTGTGAGGAGACTCGGGCCATCCCTGCTGTCTGTGGCTGGGCCTGACACTGGAGGCAGGCTGGGGAGAAGCGGGGTGCTGGAAGAGGAGCTGGGGTGAGCAGAGTTGGGCTCTTGTAACACCTCAGAGGGTGTGGGGGCATGGGAAGGACATGTCCATGTCCTACCTAGAGCATGGTCTTGGTCTCTTGGTGCCTCCATGTGGGGCAGGAGCTGGGTAAAGACACTTTTCTCCTATTCTGTAACTGCAGTGGGGGGTACTGGGGCCTTGCCGCCTCCTTGGATCACCAGGGAGAAACCCTCCTCCCTACCTGAGGTGATGATTCAAGCTGTATTAAGTGATAGCTGTGCATTTCTTACTACATTTTTAAATAACATTTTGCCATGATAACACATGATTCAGTGACAGGTCATTCCAGCCAGCACTACCAACGGCATACACTTCATATGAAGCTTAAAAAGTGAAATACAACCAGGAAGAACAATTTTACTAGGAGACAACATTTCACAGGTCTTAAAAAAGACCTTTCCCCATATCATTTTAAGGGTGTTATACACAAAATCTTCAAAATATGCATTTATTTCTTCCAGCTTGACCTGAAAGTTGATTTCTTGTATTTATACCAGACAGGAGTTCCTGGTTTGACCTGCTTCACCAGCAGAGAGTTGGTTTTATAGCGGTATAAATGGGTAAAAATACAATAATATGGTCATATGGATGCCATATATACAAATATTGTTTATTCTTTAAAATGTCATACATTTTATTCATTTATATATACCACATATATATGTCTATATACTGTATAATTTATACATATATAACGTATAAATTGTATATTTATACATATATTTATATTTACACACGCTGTGTACTTAAATATATTGGTACAGATGTATACATATATGTGTCTATACACAGATAATGAACAAATAACCATGGATACGTACGCATATAGGTTGGTACATATATATGAACCTTGGGATAATTTTCTCGGTATACACAGCCCAGTGTGGTGCTTATAAATTTAAAAACAAACAAAGAAAACAACAAACTCTTAAAATATGAATTCCAGAGTCATTGTATAAAGAGACTTGTGGGTGAACTCCTGGGAACGATGAAAGTGGAGCAACAGTCTAGAGTCAGAAAATGGAAACGGGTGAATATATAGACAATTTCTAAATAAGAGGATGGTGGGATCAGGATGAGATTTACCGCACCTGACTTGGTACGCTGGCAATGGAGATGCTTTGAAATGAGCTATATAATTTATAATTAAACCCATAATTCATCTCAGCCTAAAGCAGATCTCTGAAACACATCAGATGGCTCTCACTGTAAAAAAACACAACTTATTTTTCACATTGAACGTGAAGGGCTCTGTGTGTTACCAGTGCAGACGGACACACAGGTATCAGGTCCCCGACTGCCACCTGGACAGAGCCTCCACCCTTAACAGCCACGACTGCTGCTCTGCCCATAATTTTTGGGTGCCCACCTTGCCCTCCCTCTCCCCTCTGATTTCCTGAGGCCAATTGATCTCTGCGGCTGCCCCTTGCTCTCCCTTGGCTGCTGGGGAGGTCCGGTGGACACCAGGGGTCCGGTGCTGGGGACACAGGTGACCTGGTGCCTGTCCAGTCACCACAAACCCAAGGTTTCAACATCTGGTGTCAAGCTGGCAACCAGCAGTATCCAAACCTGTAGAAGCATACAGACCAGAAGGAGAAGAGAAGGGCATCTCGCGGGGCTGGCTGCACCTCAGCATCTCCACCACCCACCTGATGAGAACTTTCCGTTCCCTCCTCCTTGCCCGACCCCTCACCCAACCTCTCCTACTGCCCCTTTGACCCAACCCTCACCTTCAGGGGTGGTGGCCTCATCCCACAGCGGTGCCGAGCAGTGGAAACCAGGGGTGAAGCCACACCAGTTGTCCACAGAGGTGCTCCTTCCCACGCAGTTGGTCGTGAAGGCTTTCCCTTGACAAACAGTGAGCCTAAAACTCTTTGACAGCATCCCTTGGAGGCACTGTCAGCCGTGATTGTCTTGGACGTTGCGCCCCAGGCGCAGGCAACGTCTCGCTGATCGGGGATGATAGAGGATGGGGCAAGGAAATTTTCATGTTTTACTCTCTAGCCTTCTCCACGTTTGACAGCGGAGCTGCTTACCTTCCCCCGAGGGAAGATGCCCATTTGCCAAAAGGAAATGTCTTAGGTGGAAAACCCCTGCGTTGGAAAAGTTTTCATGGGAAGGGTTTTATTTGTGGCCACAGTGGACTTCTGGTTCCTGCTCCAGAAGCAGCTGATGAGGGATGTACAGGGGTGGGGGGTGTCTGCCCTGCCTGGCATGTATGGGGAAGACAGGGCCAACAGGTACAAGGCAGTTTTACAGGTGTAGGCTTGGCCTTTCTGTCCCACCTGTCTCAATTTTACCTTCTTGCCCCCATTTTACAAGCCCCACCAAGCTGAGGAAGGCAATCCCAAGGGGATCTGGGATCTCCATGCCCTCCACACCGCTGGGGAGATTCATGGCTCTAGGTCCGCCTACCTTGTCCATTAGCAGGTTGCCGCGTGCGTCCTTGGGTGAATCCCAAATCCATTTTGCTCTTTAAATTCCCACCTGGATGGGAAACACACTGGAGGAAGCGAGGGGCAGCGGGGACCGATCGGGGGGGGCTTTCTGCAACCGGGCATCCCCAGCAGCCGCTCTCCTCGCTCCCCATCCTTGGGATTGTGCTGCCCACGCCGGTTGTGATAAAGGTTTGCAGAGCCCGGGAGGGGAGCAGCTTTCCTCTAAAAGCCACCGATGGGCTGGTTTCATCTCCCCCCAACGCAGAACAGAGCCATTCCCTCTGCTCATTAGCGCACAACCGGGAGAGAGGCAGGAACTTCCTAATGACTCGCGGCTCCGGAGCGAGGAGCCGGCGCTTTTATTATTTGTCCTGTTGGAGCTGGTTTCGCCTTTGATTCCTCTGATGGAGGGAGGGGACTGCTGACAGCAAGGGCTGAAAGCAGGCATCGTTGAGAGAGGAGATGAAGGTCCAGCCTAATCCCTATTTTTTTATATATTTTTTTGGTAGTGTGCATATAAAGAGCTGGGCTGGGTAATCTGGAGGTCTGGCCAGCATGAAACACCTTGCCTTTGGATGGCTGGAGCAATTTAAATCAGAGACAGGTATTTAGGTACTTTTTTAAATCTCAGTGTGTATTTTTTAAGCAAGTTTTTTTATTGAAGTAATGAGCACAGAAAAGGCTGGAGGGAACCAATACGTTCTGCAATTTTGACTCACTGGTAGGAGAATGGACAGAAAGCCATCCCGGTAAAGCCCACGCTTGCCACGGAGGGTAGAGCTCTGCTTTTCACACCAGCATTGCCAGAGGGTTTGAGCATCATTCCTCAAACGCAGGAGGATGATTTGATTCCTCCGCTGTACCTTGTAACCGGCTGATGAAGCCTACAGAAGACCAGCAGAAGAGCCAGGTTCAGGTCCTGTTCAGCATGGGTTGCAGGGGGATGAGCTTTGAGGAGCTTTGTTCATCATCTGCTCTGCCTCCATGCTTTGGCCACGGCGGCCTCTCCAAAGGGCACGTACGAGCAGGTGGCACCTGCCCCCAGTGCTGGCCCAAGGGTGCAGGTCACTGTAACCTGCTGCGGGCTGCCCCATGAGCATCTGCCCTCGCTGGGTGCCTCCAGCAGCTCCTCTCCTTTAGGTCTTTTGTTGGTTCCTTCCCCCATGAGTTTCCCTTGGCGTAGGAGAGACAGGTCTGTTGGAGCCATGAAGTGGCTGTATAATAAACCTCAGCCCGAATTCCACGCACTGCTGAGGTTTGGGGCATGGCTGTAGCTGTGCTGGCATAACGTTGGATGAAAGCCACAAGGAGCGATAGCTATGGTGTGAAAAGTCCCAGCTGCACAACCACTTAATTTCTACAATTCCCCTGAATTCAAGAGGATACCTCGTAGGGTACCTTTTGTTCTTAAACGGGTGGGCATGCTCCTCTCCATCGCTGGGCATCGCTGTCCGTTCCAGGTTCACCTGCCTTCCCCATGGTTCTCGTAGCTGATGGGAAACAAAAGTACGTGCTTGAATTACAATGCACATATCCATTGTATTTTTTTTTACTGAAAGCCAACCAAACCTCGCAGTACGACAGTGTAACGCGCAGCGTTGCTTTTGCAGAGCATTATATGATTTACTAAAGCGTTCATTTCCTATAGCCAAACTTCTAATGGGATACAAAAGTAACATTGATTTTAAATTATCATGGCAAGCTTGCAGAAACACTCCCATTATTCAGCCGAATGGGTGAAGGCGCTGCAGCTTTCGCAGCTGTGGAGGAAAGCACTTGATTAAAATCACGGGCCTTTGAGTGGCATTGCCAGGCTTTGGTGACACCACTAGAACATGGAGCGTGCCCTTAAAGGACCTGGGCCATGAAGAAATGCCGTGTTGCCTTCACTTGGTTTGCGATGGAGTTTTACCGAAAGGACCTGGGGGAGGGTGGCTGAAACTGAGGGAGGGGGACAGGCTGCGAAGGGCCCCAGCCCAAGCACAAAGCCTGCATGAGCCAGGGGATGCCGGGATGCCGCAGGAGTATGATCACAAATCTCTTGGAGTGACCAAGCAGGCTGTGGCAAGAAGGAAATGAGAGCTGAGAAAAAAATAAATAAAAAAATCCCTTTTCTTGGCCCCAGAAATGCCACGAGAAGCTGCTCGCTCCTCACCTGATGCTCCTGCTCCGTAAACATCCTGTAAAGGAGGCGCTCGCTTGCACTCGGGAGCATGCGGGGGCTCCGCGGCTTGGCACGAATAATTCACGGCAACGTTTGCTCCTGCGACGGCGTGCGGCAAGGGGGGAGACGAAACGAGACAGATCATCCGAATTCCCCGTTGCCGTGGCTGCGTACGAAGGCTTACGTGCAGCTGCTGGGAGCATGCACAGCGGGAAGCTGTTTGTTGGTACCGTAACCAGTGCTAAGGCAGCGTGGGGTCTGGGGCAGCGGGGAGAGGAGGGCTCTTACGCAAAGGGATGAAGCTGTGACCGAACGGAGGCAGGATGATCTCAGGGAAACGGGTTTTGCAAAAGACCAAACGTCGCAGAATCACGGAATTGTAGGGGTTGGAAGGGACCCCAAGGGATCATCGGGTCCAACCCCCCTGCCAAAGCAGAGCATGGATACGTTTCCTACGTCACTGCTGTGCGTGGTGCAGGGCTAGACCCCTGGGCAGAAGCTGTGCCTCGGTATTACAGCTTCAGGATGGAAAACGGTGTAATAATGACCACAACATTTAGGGAAAGGGCCAGAGATGCTGGGGCATGGCCATGAGGGGTGCAGTGCGGTCCTAGATGAAAAGCTGAATAAATTGTGCCCAACCTAGTGAACTTGATGAAGGTCACTCTTTTCAGGCAGGTGTCCCCGGACACCCACCTTTTCAGGGAGGTTTCCCCTAAGGAAAAATGAGTTCATCTTCATCTTCATCTTCATCTTCATCATCTTCCTTCCCAGCCCACAGGACTTGGACTGGTTTATAAAGGCTGCGTTTGGGCTCTCCTCCTTTTCCCCAGTTACAAGAGTGAGTTGTGACCAAGGGACTTGTGAGAAATTTCTTCTTAGTGGTTAGACGTGTGGTGGAAGGGCAGGGGGTTCGCCTTGTACTGAATGGATCTGTGGGGGCAAGGAGCAGTCGAGGCAGTCTCTGTATCCACACTTGTATTTTATCCCGAGTCAACTGAGTAACCACGGTGCCGTTCCCAAGGAAGAGCGTGCCGTCCCCCACCACGAGTGACCAACCCTGTTCCGTCGTTTTGATGAAAAATGTCTTTTATGAAGGGGTAAACCGAAGCAGCCGAGGCCATTGTGGTTGGAATCACTGGGTTTTCGGGTTTTCATGCAGCCAAAAGGCTGCACTCCCTTCTCACACGTGAAATTCCCCGGCCCTGAGGCCAACTGCCATGGGCTGGATGCATCCATCCAGATCATCTCTCATCCCTTGAAGCAGGGTGGCTAAATATCAATTGCTTGATGGTAGTAGGGCCCGACCCATCCTCGCTCCCAAGCTTTATCCAGGAGATCTCTGGGGAGGACCGGTTGGCTTGGGCCAGATCTGAGCACCTCAATCTCCATGGCCACAGTCAAATGCCTGTGCAGGATCCCCAGTGTTTGCAGCCTACCGTGGTGGGGATGCAGAAAGCCAAGCCTGTGCAGAGCTCAGGTCGTGTCAGAGCCTGATTGAACCTCCCCATCTCTTCCTCTCCTGGGCACAGAAAATTGCCTGGGAAAACAGAAGAAAAGGAATGAATATTTGGGGAGCGTGGAGTCATTTGTCAGCTTTACTGCAACCAGATGCTCCAGTAAAGCTTTGTTTTCCTGTAGCATCCACCCTGATAAGAGGCATAAGCAGCTCCCAGCCACTGCAGAGCTTTCTTTTCCTCGTGGTGAAGAGGAGGCAGCCCACGGCAAAGGGACGAATGGTGCTGAGCCCCAGCAAAGCCCCGTGGGCAGCGACATCGCTGCGACCCGGACCCCTCTAACGGGGCCTGTCCGGGTGAAACAAAGCCAAGTGACACGGGATGGTAACGACACTGGGGGTGGTGGTGGCAGAGGGGGATTTTCTCCTCCCTCCCGGACGTGCTGGGTTTTTGGGGCAGGGGTCAGGGCCTCACCCGATTTCCCCACGTGCACCTCGGGCCGAGACAAGACAGAGTCGGTGGGGAACCAAGGGTCAGGTTTTGGCTCTTTCCACAAGCTCCCTCTGTGACCGCAGGCAATTTATTGCATCTCTCAGTGCCTCGGTCCCCTGCTGTTAATAACACATCCTTTCCTTTGCTGTGTCTCTGTCCTTGTCAGTTTAGATTGTAAATCCTTTAGGGCAAGAACTGTCTCTTACTATTTGTATGAACCGGACTCGGTACAATCAAACTCTGATCTCAGCAGAAGCCTTTTAGCATTGCTGTAATATAAATAACAGTGATACCTAGGAGCCAGGACTCCTGGGTCCTGTGCCCAGGTCTCTCAACCCTGCAGTGCAGCTAGGGACAAGCTGTTTTAACCCTCTGTAGGGTAAAACATCTCTAAAATAGTTAGGGCAGAAGGTCTGGCTGGATGGGAGAGGAGAAGAGGATCTGTTTCTGAATAAGGTTTTTGTAGGTGGACGGGGTGGAAGAGTCAAATAACCAGGTGTGTGCAATTAATCTGAATAGGACTGGGCTTCCTACAGAACTGATTGCTGGTCCCCAGAAAGGAAACGAGAGGGCTGATGAAATACCAGAGCTCTGTGGACAAAGCCTTGCTGTGTGCCTGCCGTCCTGCTCCTTCACGCCTCCCAGCCCTCTGCTTCCCGACCTTTCCCTGCTGCCGTACCGAAGCTGTTCGGAGAGGTGCGCCCTGCCCGAATCCCACCCTCCGTTTCCCACAGACCTACCCAGATCAGAGCAGCGAGCTGCAAATCCTGCTTTGCAGGCGGCTTCTCTTTTCCAAGCACTCAACAGTGACATCTTTGTCAGAGGGCATCGCTGGTGACAGGAGGACTAGCAGCCCTGGGGGATGCAAGGACAGAAGGGCCGGGGAGCTGTGGTTCGCGGGGACGTGCGGGCTCTGCTGCCTGTCTCTCGGCGAGGGTTTCTTCCAGCTGGTGATTGCACTGGGCAGCGGGAGCCAGGGAGGGACGAGACCTCCAGGCTGGAGGTGAATAAACTCGGCGATTCCCTGGTGGCAAAGGCTGGACGGAGAAACTGCTGGCAGGGGGAGGAGGAGAGCCTGCTCCCTTGTCTGTGGCAGGGTGGAGTTGGCTTGCCTGGCTTGGGGACCTCTCCAGGTAAAGATCCCCCCTCCAGGGTGAGCTTCAGGAGCTCTGTTCCCTTGTCCCCACCTTGGCATCCAACACCATTCAAGGCCATGGGCATCCCAGTGCTCCCATCACTGCGGGTCCAGAAGGGCACAGGTCTTGTGTCTGCCTTGTGTCCTACCTGATGGTCTCCGGCTTCTTCAGGTATGCCTTGGAGAAGCCAGCTGGGACATTGTGCAAGGGGCTGTTCTCCGTGGGGACTTTCATTGGAAGGCAAGACCACTCGTCTGGTGGGGAGGGACCCACAAGCCGTGGGACACGAGCCGTTCTGGGCAAGAGCCGTTCATGAAGTGTGTCGTCTTCTCCAGGCTGTATATTTGCTCCCCAAAAGAGAATAATTCTGGGTTAAGAGTTGGTTGGATCAATAAATCTCCCAGCCGGTGCTGGGAGCTCCTACCTAGCTATCACATGGAAATACTCTCAATTTTCTTGTGAACCTTGCTTCCCACGGGAAAATCCTTCCCGACCTGTTAGCGTGGTCCCTGGCACGGCCCCCATCTCCTTTTTCCCCCCGTCTTTTCCCTGGGGAAATATGCTCATGCAGTTCAAGTGAGCCCTCGGAATGGCTTATCAAGATCATGGCGAGGTGGTGAGAGACATCTGATAACAAAGTGACGCCAGGGAGATGGGAGACATCTGGTATCAGCCATCAGATCTCAGCTAGTTCTTGGGACCCTGCTGTAGTCAAGGGAAGGAGGCAGAAAATCTGTAGGAGGTGTAGTAGACACTTATTTTGGGATGGGGCGAAGGGCCTTCTGGAAATCTCTCTGCTGATAAGAGATGGAACTGAGGTGATGAGCTTAAATTAGCTTTCCTGCTTTTAGACAGCTGAAGTAAGAAAGGGAATCCCATTTGGGGATTCATCCACGAAGCCACTTCATAAGGCATAGGATCGGTGTCACCTCAAGGGGCAGGGGGTAGAAGATGGAGGCTCAATCACCTCCAGAGCCTGGGGAGGACTCAAGCCTGCAGCATCTCCTTTCCAACAGGGTGTCCACGTGAGATCACGTTCCCAACCAGCCCGCTGGCACTCAGCCACACCACTGAAGAAGCGTTTCTGGCTGCAGGGAATCGGGCCTCCGTGTTATCCTCTCCAGGCCACCCTTCGAGCCGGCAGATGAGAGTCTCCCTGACATGCTGCCGAGCCTCGGGAGATGTTTGGGTGTTAGATATCCTGCCCAGCGGCCCCAGCGCAGGAATCTGAGAGCCTCTTCTCCTCACTTGGCTCGGGGTGGTTGATGCATTCACCCGTGGTGTTGATGGCCAAGGTCAAAGCTTTCCTTCACACCTAGCACAGAAGGTCTGAACCCACAAGAAGGGACTTGAACCCACAAAAAGGGGTTTGAACCCACAAGAAAACAAGGAAGCTATGAACCTCTTGGTGGCCAAGACCTGTCACCAATGCTGGGCAGGTCCTCCTCTGGCTGTAGTTTGCTCACCTTGGGCACTCAGGCGCCTGAAGTTTTAGACTAGGATTTGGGGGATTGGCTTTCTGGACTGGCATGGTTAGCGTCAGGTAAAGCGGCATCTTTTTAACCGGTCAGGACTTGACTTGTGCACAGAGAGGGCGGCCTGGCATCCCTTTCCTTCTCAGCTGACCCCAAAGCATGCTGTTTGCTTGCTTTGACCCATAACTGCGAGAACCCTGGCTGTATTTCCTTCAGCTCCTCAACGGCCAGGGCGTCCTCCCTGCTCCCGTTTAAGAGCAGATCCTTGGAGTGCTGGAGGCCCATCCCCACACCGACAGACCCAGCCAATTCTGCAGCATCTGACACAGCCCGAGCTCACCCAGCCACTTGGGCCACACGCCTGCCTTCTTAGGAGGAAACCTTTCACGATCCTCACTGCCTAGGATCCTTGCGTCGCTGCACAAGGTTAATTCTTCCTCCCGGAGACAAGGCTCTGCAAGATCAGAGGAGGCAGGAGAAAAGAGAGGAGCCAAAACCAGGGCTTTGGAGGCAGGGTGCAACGCCAGCAGGGAAAGGTTGCGTTGGCGCTTCGGAGAGGCACCTGGGCAGTAAATGACGGAGGTGCTGAATTATTCCATGTGTGTGTGTGAGCGCAGGAGGGGAAAATCCATTCATTCATTAGAGGGATCAATAGCCCCCACGTGTCACTCGAGCTGGCCTGCCCCTGGAGAAGCGCAAGATGGAAGAGACCTCTACGGCTTTGCTGATGAGAGCAGAAACCCAGCCTGGGCTCAGCCAGAGGAAGGTGCCTGGAGAGATTATTCAGTGGTGACTCCTGAGTCATGTCTAGATCAATGCGTTCAGCAATTTATTGGTGCTTCTGGGATATATCTCGTCTAAGCATTTACAATAGTCAATGTTAATGCAAACATCCCCCGCGCGGCGCGGGGCAGCTGCGTCGGCTGTATCAGGCATGCAAGAGGCATCCGATCGGGCTGGGGAAGCATTTTGAGTAGCAGGAGGTCGAAAGGACGCGTGTGAGATGGAAAGGCTTTGTTTTCATTTGTGTCAGGCGCTCACCTTGCACGTCCCAAAGGCGACGAGGAGCCAGTCCGGCAGGGACAGGGAGACAAGGACCTCCCACATTGAGAAACACCCCCCAGCACCCAAATTTCCCCAACAGCTCGGGGAAAGTCGCTTGACCTCCCTGCCTCCGTTTCTGCACCTAACTGCGCGTGAACATCAGTCCCTTGGGCAGGGCTCCAGGATCCCACACCTCGCAGACGCTGTCTGCTGGTAGGAAGCTCCTGCGGCTGCGTTTGTGTCACCCGGACAAGCTGTCCTCCAGCACGTGTGCTCTGCAGCGAGAAGGCTCGGCTGTGCCCGCAGGATGGAGGAGAGGAGACGAGCTCAGGTGTCTTCGCTTCCATGAAGCTCCGAGCAGAAAGCTCCTTTTCAATCAGTAAGAGAAAAGGAAAAATTACTGCGATACCGTGCCGTACTGTGCCTGTTTCCTCACCTGAACGTGACCACTCGAAGGTAGCCCTCTTTGCCCTGTTTTTTTTTGGAGCCTGTCTTAATTAGGAGCTGCTTATTAAAGGAAACAGCTGCAAGTGCAGCCACCCATCGGCTCCCGTGTAGCTCAGCTTGCTGCGCTGCAGTGTTATATCCTTACCGGGAGCCACCGAGCCCCCAGCAGCTGGAAGAAGTGCTGCAAGCAGGCAAGCTGCTGGGATGCTCGTGGTTAACCCCGGGGACGGGAGGAGACCCGTAACATCACTGCAGGCAAAGCAGGGAACCGTGCTCCTGTGAACTTCCTAAGCACGCCAAGGGGGAAAGGGGCGTTTCTGCAGGGCTCAGCACAAATGTGCTGAGTTACGGGCTCCTGTACCTTCCGAAAAGTGCTGTGTCTCCTCTCTAGATGCCTTACCACATCTCTACAGCCTTGGGAAAGCCGCCCAACCGTTTCAGGGGAGTGACGGGTTTCGTCTGATTCCCTCGTAGCCGTACCTCCAAAGCCCCAGGGGGCCGTGATGCCTGAACGCGGCGCGGTGTCTGCACGTGCGTGCGTGTTTGCGAGCCTGCAGTTGTACTCGCAGCCCCCCTTCAAGAGCAGAGCGCGTACACGCTTCACAACCCGCCAGCACATTTCCTCTGGCCAGGAATAGCTGATGAGCAACACGAAGCGGCAGAGGTAATAAATATTAAAGAGCTGGAAAATGTGAAAGTGCACGGGCAGCGGAGCTGACAGGCGCCGTGGGTGTGAAGTGCAGAGATGGGCTGCGTGCTCCTCGTGCGGGCATTGCTTTCCATCCGCTTCTGAAGGAAGCAGAGAAGCAATAAACGCCGTTATTTTCTGTTAACTGCACGTTCGATGGCACCGTGTATTTCAGCACTTGTCATCTCCTGCCTCTGCTCATCCCCGGCCTCGTCCCCTTTACGGTTTTCCTGGTGGGACACGTCTAGACCAGCGGGGGCACAGCCGGTGGGAGGAAGGAGATGGCAGTTCATGAATCCAGCTTGGCCATCATGACAGGTCACGGCGTGGAGCTGAGGCATCCACTTGGTCCCGAAAATGCTTTGAACAACTCCCTGCCCCTCTCAGCCCGGCTGTTTCCCAGCAAAAGGTGATGGTGATGGGAGTCAGGGAGGAACAGTCAGACCAAAGACCCCTGCTCTTGGATGTAATCATGGAATCGTAGCAGCGTTTGGGTTGGAAGGGACCTTAAAGGTCCTCTAGTTCCAGCTCCCTGCCATGGGCAGAGACCTTCCACTAGATCAGGTTGCCCAAAGCCCCATCCAACCTGACCTCAAATGATAAAAGGGCCACAGGGCCCCACCTGACTGGAGCCAAAATGGCCAAAAAGACCTTCCCACCCGCTTTTCGGTCCCCACCAGGGTCCATCCGAAGGTGGCTGGCCTGGATGGAGCTGACAGCAGAGAAACAACAAGGGTTAAACTCTTTCCTGGCAGGCTGGGAGGACGCCGTGTGATTTCTCAGAGCCCAGCGCACCCGGAGAGGAAGGCAGGCCCCTGCTAATGTATGCGCAGCTTCTGCGAAACTAAAAATAGCCGGGATCTGAGGCCGTTCTTCCAGGATTTCACAGGCGCTCACCCAGTTCTTAGCTCCTTTTTTCTCCAGCAGACAGCAAAGCGAAGGCGACAGCCTCAGCTCTTGTGCAGTGCCGCCGCCTCGGGAGCCCTGCTCCGGGGATGCTGCTGACCCCTGCGGCATCCACAAGCCGGGGACGTGCCGCTGAGCGTCGAGCCCCAGGGCTGTGGCAGTCCCTTGCAAGGCTGGGATGGACCCTGGCATCCTCAGTTACTGCTGAGCAGCACCACTTTTATTTATTTTATTTTTTTTCTGGCCCTGGGGGGGATCCAGTCCTCTCCAGCAGGGGTGGCCCCTTCAGCTCCACAAAGCCACAGCCCTGGGTGGCTGCATGGAAAAGTTACCGAGTGACTTCAGGTCCTACTTGACCCAGATGGCCAGGGAAAGAGTAAATACTGTACATTCAGTAAATACTACCCCAGAATCCATATCAGGTCCCTGATGTCCCAGTGGGAGATGTCGTTCCCCTTCACCAGAACCTGGGAATAGGAAATGTTTCCCTCTGACCACGGGGACCAGCACCCCGTTGTGGTCCTCTTTGGTTCTGGGGTCCACATCCATTTTTGAGGGTCTAATCTAGAGGCTACCTGCAGTCTCTGTTCAGATCTTTGGACCTGCTACCCTAAAACCAGCTTATTAAATCATCCAGGAAATGGAAGACCCATAGAAAAGAAAGCCACCGTGGTACATCTCCATCTCCTGGGACTCACAGATAGCTACAGCCAATGCTTTCCCCTCTGCCACTCTGCATCCTCCACCAAGGGAACCTGGGGGCTTGCAGAGAGCTGTGAGGAGACAAAGACATGTCCCTGTCTTCATCTGGTTCCCAAACCAAGGCACACTCATCTTCCCCGGAGATTTCCAGGGGCTCTGGTGAATCTACAGGATGCCAAATCGTCTCAAGACATCCAGGTTAAGCACCGTAACATGGCCCGTCCTATAGAAAGGGCACGGTGACTATTCCCATGTGTCCCCGCAGTATCACATCCTTAAATACTCACGTTTTTGGAGCCCTCAGGCATTTCTTTGGATTTGCCCTGAAACTTCCCTTGCTAGGAGCCAAGGGGTCACTCGAAAGACCTCTATTTGCTTTCAAGGTCTTTGGCTACATCCATTCTGGTGAGGTTTACTGGACTGGGACCCCTTTTATTTCCAAAAACAAGGACCCTGACAGTAAACCCTGTTAGCTCAAGTGCTCTTGAAGCGAAAATTCAGTCTGCGTCCAACTCCTTTCTTTCTGCATAAAGCTGTTTAACAGCTTTGATTTAAAACAGAAGGCTTTGCCAGAGGCGATAGCACTAGGTATCGGAGTATACTGCAAGTCAATAAGTCTGTGTAAAATAGGGAAGGCACTGGGGCTTAAGAATTCATAACTAATTTGGGGAGGATCTGTGACAGCAGGGGGCATTTGGCTCAGCGCTAGGATGCGAGACCGTCCCACGTGCGATAGATGCTGTGACACATCTCCTGCAGCCCCCGCTGCCCTGCCTGCTCCTTTGCACGGCACAGAAGATGGGTCCAAAATAGGAGACCTTCATGGCACGGTGCTGAAAAGGTCCTTTTTTAATTATTGTTATTTCTTCCCTGTTTTAGGGCTGTACACCTCATGAAATAATTGACAGGTCAAAACGTAAACGTGGTTCCTACAAGCCCGTCTGGAAATGGGGATTCTGCAAACTCACAGATATCCCGGGGAGCCCCATGGCCCGTGGGGAATAAATGGGGGGAAAGCAACGGGCAAAATAGGGGCTGGAATGAACACCCAGTGACATGGTCATGACTACTTTTGCAATAAGGAGCTGTATGCCAGGCTGAGCATGCAATCTTTTCTTTTGCAATACCGCCCAGATTTGGAGAAGTTTGACAACTTAGTGGCAGTGAGTGGGGCCAGCACTTTCTTATGATGTGTTTCTCTCCTCCCGGTTGTGATCTTTCAGTCCGTGAGTCAGAGGAAAATACTCTGCAGCTACGAAAGGAGAACAGCCGCAGAGATGAATCCCAGCGGCAACCCCCAGCCTGAGCAGCGCGGGGACAGACAGCTCAGGCGTTTCCAGCCCCCGGCAGCTGTAGCTGCGGTGATGCCTTCGCCCCAGTTTTCTGCCCTGTGTATCTGTTGGAGGTTATGAGCCCTGGTACTGGCAGCAGGATGAAAAGCACACCTGCAACTCTGCCATGTGGTCTCGCAGTCCCGTGTATCCACTTAGGCCACCAGTAAAAAGGGAACTGAACACGTGGACGACGTCCTGGAGGAGGCCATGTAGGTACACGGCCCATTCTGCTGGCATTGCCATCAAAGCAGTAATTGCAGAGGAGCTGGGAATATTACCCTGAAATTATCAATCACAGCTCCCTGCTGTCTGTACCAGAGTCTCGTCCCCTCCAGATAACCAGCCATAAATTAAATCAACCTGCAAATATATAAAAAACCTGCAGCATTGTGATTTCGTTGCCTCTTTCCATCTATCGGATGGAATTGACTCTTTTCAAGAGGGGGTTGATTTGTAGGCTTTCTTTATGTAGCGAAAATGATCTTGGGAGGAAAATCATTTCTGCAACGATTGTGGTTAAATACTGGAAGAGGTTGCCCAGAGAGGCCGTGGAGTGGCCATCCCGGGAGATTTACACCACTCAACTGCACAAAGCCATGACCAACCTCCGCTAACTTTGACGTTATCCCTACATCGAGGGGAGGTTGGTCCGGAGACGTCTGGAGCTCCCTTCCAATGTAAATTACTCTACCACGCTATGACAGGATCCTCCCCAGTGTAAGTTTTGTAAAACAGATCATATGCCTCTCCCGTGGCTGGTGTATAGTAAAGCCATCTGTGTTTTGAAACAGCTCTGGGCTAGCTTAAAATACAGAATGAGTACAGTTTCTCTCACGCAGCAGAAGACTGGCGCTCTCATTCTTTCGATTAGATATTATGGCTGCAAAGAGTTGCACGGAACAACCTTCTAATATAAAGGGGCTTTCAGACATCATCCCTTCTCACACGTGCATTTTAAGAGGAGGGTGATGCATCACACGAAGGCAAATATTTTCTCTGAAGTGCTGGTGATCACCTCTATGAACTAGGGGTTTTCAGAATGTTTGATCTGACTTGACTCTTTGGCTTTAGAGGAAACAGATCTTGGCCAACGCTGTTGAGAATCCTACTCAGAGAGAAGTTTTCAGGCTGGGACAGGGAAATAATGAGCCAACAGGAAAGTCTGGATCATAGAAAATGGTAGAAAACAGGTTGAAGCAGTCCTTGGCTCATTTTAACTAAAAAAAAAAAAATGTTAATATAGGCCAAGTTATCAAATTTTCTTGCCTTCTTGATGAAGTAGTGTGGTGTAATCTCGTTGTAAGTGACTTCTAAGCCTGATCCTGGACCACAGTGATATTGTGATAGGTTGAAAGGTGAACAAAGTCCGATGTTGAAGTGCCAGGTTCGGCACCAAGATAATGATAAACTCTGCGTCCCAGGGAAGACACTGTCCTCCATGACCTACTGGTCTACAGAACTCATAAATGATGTCACATCCCACATTTAAGCGTTTTAAGTATCTCTGAAGCTTAGAACAAACTTGTTTTGCGTTTAGCAACATTCCCCTCAAATAAGGAAGGCAAGGCACGGAGATTATTAATTGCTTAATAGGTGTGGATAGAAGCAATTATCTAAATAAAGGGTAGTTGCACACTAAAGTATGTTTGCCAGGCAGGAGAGGGCATAAATTGCAAAGTGGGAGGACTGAAATACTTGATGAACGCACTTCCTGCTGTATTTTATTCATTCTGAGGTATAGACCCCATCAAGAAATGCCAACAGGGGTAAGACTTCAGAAAGCTCTGCGAACCAGGGCCCTGATAAAGGCCTCCAAAATCCCGAGAGAGTTAGTCGTGTGTGGTTGGGATGGCCTGTGAGGAAGATCTGAAGTCTCCTTCCCTGCTTCTGAGATGACAAGTGATAATTTCCCAATTTAGCAACAGTCCCCGGCATGGTTTGGGCCCAAGACAGCCAGCGGTGGTGCAACCAAGCCCTGTGCACCCTTTGGGGATTAGCTCAGAGCCAGGAACTGTTCCCCAAGTTGGTTTGGATGCAGCCCCCTTGTTCTGGGGGAGTTTGGTGCCGTGGAAGCAGCCAGATGAAGCCGTGGTGTGTCGACACCTGGATGGGGTCTGTAGATACTGCTTTGATACTCGAACTAGGAACAATAATTATCCATCTGTGAATCCTTATTGCTGGCTTGCAACAATATAACAAAGAAAAAAATCGCTAACAAATGTTGATATTGAGCATGTTAATTGTGGTGGTAACTGTAAGTTTGATTTTGATTTTTTTAATAGACAGCGTTTTACTTTCATGCTCCCCCGTCGCTTGAGCGCTGCATCTTATATTCCTTTTATATCTGTTAGAATGAAAATAATTCATTAAAATTAAAAAAGCGGGCCAAAGCCTCAGCTGGTGTAAATTGCCAGAGCCCTATGGATGCCAGCTCGCTCCAGCTGAGATCTGGCCTTACGTAACCTCGTTTTAAGGGTATGTTCAGCCAGCCTCCACTTCGAGCCTTCCAGCCGAGCAGTTGCACATGTCCTCATTTCCTCCCTTCCAAGGAGTGGGCTTTTAATCTGCAAACACCCTCTGGTGCGTAAGGATAATGGCCCCTTGCAAGAGCTAGCAGGAGTGCCTGCGGAGGAGGCGGTAGGAGGGGAGCCACCAGCTGAATAACGCAACCCATCCCACCCCTCTTCTCCCAGGGGTGAGCACCAGGGAGAAGGTTGGTGCTGCAAGATGGTGAGGGAGGTGTTGGCCACCCACACAATGTGCGTTGCTACTGCAACACCTAGGACATCACTGCACGCCTGTACTGCCCTGGGAGAGGAGAGCTGGCTGGAGGGAAATGAGAAAAATCTATTAAGCCAAAAGGGCGTGCATGGAAGGTGCTGTGAGAGCAAGTTGCAACCTGCTTAGCAGTTTATTTACTCATTTCCCTAGCAGTCTTTTTCTGACCTCTAGGTGCGAAGTCCTCTAGTGTCCCTCTAGTGTCTATGACCCTCTTAGGGGGCTGAAAAATGACCCTTGAGATCAGAAACGCTCTCTCATTTTTAAGCCAAAGTTAGTTCTCTGAAAGCAGTAGTAGGCTTGTTTGTGCATGGTCAAGAAGATGTTCCTAACCTGAAGTTGTTGGGAGTGGTCTGAGTAGCCTCAATCCTATTCCTTTCCATCTTTCTACATACCTATAGGCAATTTCAAGCCCTGGTCCTGGGCACTATAACTTCATCAGGCTGCTAAATTGTAGTGTAATTGCTAGATTGGTCAAGGCGTATGAGTGCTGTCCCAAATAATCAGAACCTCGGCAAGGTTCAGGACTGAGCAGGGGCCAGGGGTCATACCCAGTCCTGAGCCTGAAGGTTGCTACTTGCTGTTGGGGCATGGCAGAGCGCATTTCTGTGGTCAGTCTGGGCCAGTTGGCCTCAGAAAAAGTGATCAGGCCCATGTCCTTCATTGACTATTGTAGATGAAGGGTGAGGTTCCTGACCTTGGTCAGCTTGTGGTTGTGTGGGACAGGCCACCAGGACCGGTCTTCCCTCAAAACACAGCCCAGGATCTTCTTAGCATCTTCTGCAGCCCTCTTACACACCAACATCCTCTTCGTTTCAAGCCAGCCTGTTGCCTGAAGCATCCTCCTGCGCTTTCTGCTGGTGGTACTCAGAACCGCCTCTGTAAACTGCGCTGTGCCAAGGCACAGACATTATCCGGCAGTAGTCCCCACTGCTAAAGTGTCAACGCAATCTCTGGCAATTTTGGCAAAAGCCAGCCAGCACGGATGTAGCCACGTGGAATCAAGTGATGCCAGCTGGCCAAGGGCAAAGGCTGCTCTTTTTTTTTTTTTTTTTTTTAATGCTACAGACGGAGGCTCTGACTCCATAATCCTGTCTCTGAACATTTCTGCTAAGTGGTCCTTGTCATCCACATGAAGCGTCCCTTTTCATAGGACCATGGGCGGTTTTATTTTTTATAGCAGGAACCTCTCCTCTTCTCTCTCCTGGTGGCACCTTGGGGTCCTCCCCAAAGATTATTTGACCACATTTCTGGAGCTGATGGCTTTGGCTCCTCAAAAAAATGTGTTTTGGCACAGGCACAGCGGTGACTTTGCCCCGTGCGGTTTGTGTGCTGCTGCAGCATACGTAGTAAATAAGCATGAGGATAATTATACCAACAGGAATGCTGGGAACCCTGCCAGAACAGAGGGGACAGCCAACCCTTTGTGCATTTAAAGGAAAAAAAATCCCAAGTGTGTCCGTCCCCCCCCAGCCCCAAATTAGTTCTATCTCTTGAAGCCATGATGGGACTTAGAACTAAAAATACATGAGTACACACAAATACACACACTCATATACAAAAATAGCCAGCATTCAAAAAACAATAAAGAGCCCAAAGTTAGGCTCCTGTATCCAAAATTAAGCTCTTAAATAAATAAATTAGCCTGATTTTCAAAAGCACAGAGTGGTGAATGGCTTTCACTGACATAAGAGGAAGCATCGTGTTGCTAAAGATTGAAGATGAGGCCTGAATATGGATTTGAAAGTCTAATTATAGAATCCTGTTTGCTACTGGCTTGACCGAGAACAACAAATTTCAGGTGAAATGACATTGATCTCTTTTTCTTAGAGCTTGTCTACACTTAACCAGTCTTAGGAAAAGTAAGAAAAAGCCATCAAATAAATAAAATACCACAAAGAAGAAAGAGATATAATGGAATTAAACTGCTCACACCAGTGCTGTACGTACGTGTTCATAAAGAGGATTAAACATTGCCAATGTTAAAGCTGGCTAAAATTTTATATTGATTAATTAGCTATGTGTTAGGTGTTGAAAGCTTCCCAGGTAGAAATACTGCTGTTTTCAGCTGCTGTAGGATTTTCTCTGCTGAAAGTTCCCCAGATGTATGATATTGAGGCGGAATGGGTCTTTACTCTCTACCTTCCTCTCTTTGTCAGATTTGGGGCTGAAGGATGCTAAAGAGAGATCAACGTATTTCTGTATGGACCAAAGAGTATGTGGTATGTCATCTCCTGGGGGTGAGATGGGGCTCGCCAGTGTGGGCCACATGGGAGACGTGGCTCTGGTCCTGGCCTGATGTGGCTGATAAGCAGAGCCCATATACACCTCATATACACCTCCTGGTGACAGCAGAGCCATCTTGGCAGGCTCAAAAGTTGGAGCCTTCCTTCCTTTCTGGAAATAAAATCCAAGGGGTGTTAGTTAAGTGGTGTGGGTTAAGGCTGGAAGGTGGAAAGGACCAAAGAGAAGTTCACTTCACTTCTGCTGCAAATGCTCCTTGGGGCTGTTCTCCTCATGTGCTGTTCATTTGGGACGCTGTGATGTCTCGCTGGCCAAAATCATGCCAAGGGACTCCTCGAGGTCGTAGTCGCATGTGGAATTTTGTCCTGGTAGTCTTCCAGCACAGAGCAGATTGGGCAGGGCTGGGCCTTACGGCACCAAGGAAACATCTGCCCTGTGTGGAGGACTGTCAGGAGGCCGAGTGCTGCTTCGCTCCTGGGTTTGTGCTGTGGTGGTCAGAGGCCTAAGCAGGTCACTGAGATATCTTATTTCTCCTCTCCACCTGTTTGGAGGACTCTTGGAGAGCCCTTTTGGTGACCTATGACTCTGTTTCCCCAACTCATTCAGAGACAGGCCTGCAAGGTGGGCCTGTGCCAACCTCATGAGGTTCTACAAGGCCAAGGGCAAGGTCCTGCATCTGGGCTGGGGCTATCCCAGGCACAAACACAGGCTGGGTGGATTGAGAAAAGGACCTCTAGAGGTCCTCAAGCAAGGCCACTACCATTTTTACATTCTTTTCTGTGTGTTGCCTCCGTGAACAGGTGGCATCTCCTCCCACTGTGGCCAGTCTGAAATATTCTTGCTTGAAATGTGGGATGGTGGCGAAAATCTAGAGCTCAAAGAGAAATCATTGCAGGACATGGTGCCCCTTCTGTTTGCTTCTTCTTAGTCAGTTTGATTGTCTCAATGTCATCATGATAGTTTGCTTCTGCCAACCTGTAGTCTTCAAAAAAGCAAACATGGCCTTAAAAACCATCAACTACTGGGGACAGCAATGTGGAAGCACAGAGGTCAAGAAAAAGTGAGCTGTGAGAAGGAACTGAGAGAAAAATACCTTTTTTTTTGAGTCAGGAGAAAGACGGGGGGTTTACATGATAACTGTGTACAAATGGGTAAAAGACTGCTGCAGGGTGAAAGGGAACAAATTCTCCTGGCCTAGGGCTGAGATGATGAGAGTGCCTTAACCATCAGCAGATGAGCTTGGGCTTCATGTCCTAGCAGGAATGGGAGCTCCTGGAGGGGGGGTACCCACACAGGGTGACGGGATGGGTTGGGTAAATGTGTCTCTGGAAAAAGCTGGGCAGAGATGATGCTGTCTTTGCCCAAATGCATGTGGGCAGCACCTTATGGACACTACCACCTTTGTTTTTAGCCGTCCTGAGTCATTGACATTATGAAAACGAGCTGCATGCTCCTTTCCTCTGCTTTCTCCTTGAGCAACAAGGACAGCAGCTCGCTCTCCCCGGCTCTGCCTTTCCAGCTCAACAACATTTATTTAATTTTTTGCGCATACGAAGGGAAGGCAGGATTCCTGTGTCATCCTGCAGCTTCTGGGGCTGGGGACTTTCGGGGAAATGCCGACTACGAGTGGTGGCACCGGGCTTGCAGGAGGAGAGCTGGTATCGGGGGGGGGGGAGCAGCTGGTTCCACGGGCACTTCCACCCCACTCGGGCTCTGCTGGGGCTGTCCCACCGCTGTCACCAGTGTCCTGGGTGGTTAGTGTAGCAGTTTCTCGAGTGTCGAGCCCCATCTGGTGGCTTTCCTGCGTCATTTTCTGCGTCCTCTGTGTCTCGTTGCCTTTTTTATTTTTTAATTTTTTTATTTTGTGTGGTCGTGAGCAGCGAACAGAAGGAAGGACGAAGCGCTGGAGAAAGGGCAGGGCTTGCAGAGCTGCTGCTTCTCTCCCAGCTCCCTGTGTCAGGCTGCAACCTGGGGTCACAGGGGCTCTCAACTCCTGCATCCTTTCCTCCCTCTCCTCCCTGCTGTGCAATCTCGCCCGATGATCTCATCGGTTTGGCAAAACCCTTCCTGGAGTCTCCAGAAGGCACTTCAGCCCATACTCATGCTGGCTTCTGACATGGGACGGGTGAATGGTGTCAGGAGGGGATGTTTCTCTCCATTGACTAGCTTACATGGCCAGATTTAGGGTCAGCATTCGGTGAAATGATTCCCATACTAAATTTCAGAGCACAAGCTTACAGCCACCCCTCAGGGTGAGGAAGGAAAGAGAGCTGGTATTAGATCATTAATATCAACAAAAACTAGCAAGGAACCTTTTAGGAGACTTACTTTATTAAAATACTGTGAGTATTGTGACATCTGGGCAGCTCGTGTTGCCCTGACCGGATCATTGCTGTTTAGAGGTTGGCCAGAGGTTCTGTCAAGGGAAGCTGTGCTCCCAGCGTGAGGTTTGAAGGTCTTTGCACAACTGATACGGAAGCAGGGCCAACAGAGCAGCATCTGTCCATACACCACACCTCCTTCTAGTCCATCATTGCCCAAAACCTCTATAGCTGATGAGTGGCAAGCTGTGGCCCTGTGGTCACACACGTGCTGAAGGTGACGGTGCTGTTGCTCCACTTGTGATGAAATGAGGTCAGGTCTCTGGGGTCTGTGAGGGAAGGTCGTTGGTAGAGTGCTGAATGGGCTTAGGCAATCTGTCAAACCACCAGTAAGTGTCACGCTGAGCATTTGTCAAGTAGCTTCCCCTCTTGTCAAGAGAACAAAGCAGAGGAGTTGCTTTCTTGAGCAAGTGTTTCATGAGCGTTTCCTACCCCCACGCTTCACATTTGGGTGGTGCAAGTCAAAGATTTTTTGCATTATACGAGCAATCCTCAGATCCTGCAGGAGATGCTGTTAGAGCTGCGGAGACAGCTGTATGTACCCCCCCAGATCCCCTTTCCCCCAGACAACCTCCGTCTCCCCATAGCCCTGACCCACAGCCCCACTCCCCTTTGATTTTGTTGCTTGCTGAAGTCTCACACTCAGCTTTTCCTCCTGTTTCCTGCAGGTATATCCGAACTATGTACCTGGGGATCCAGAGCCAGAGGCGGAAGGAACACCAGCGGCGTTTCTACTGGGCTATGATGTACGAATATGCAGACGTAAATATGTTGCGCCTCCTGGAAACTTTCCTCGAGAGCGCCCCTCAACTGGTGCTACAGCTCTGCATAATGATCCAAAAGAACCGTGCAGAAACATTACCATGTAAGTGGCCCCCTCGTCCTCCCCTCCCCATCCTCCTGGCCTCCCCCCGTGCCCCCGCGCTCAGCTGCCGATGGATGTTGTGCTACGCAACCCGTGGCATAAGGGGCTGCCACTTTGGACAGATCTCATTCCAGCTCCGTGCTGCATTTGCTGGGTAAAATTTCTGCTCGTTCCGCTGAGAAAAAGAAAAAAACAAAACAAAACAGCATCAGTCAAAAGATGAGGTTCAGCTCTTCCAATCCCAGTCCAGTCTAGAGAAATTATGATGTTATCAGGAGGAGGCAGGCAGTTTCTGCTGAGGTTGGAAGTGCCGTATGCCATCTGGTGCTGGGTGAACACAATCCTTCTGTGCCTCAGTTTCCCTCCTAACATACGTGGGATGATAAAACTGGCCAGGTTTGGATTTGTGTTGTGAGGACAAACGGTTCAATGCCTGTGCAATGCTCTGATGGTGTTAAATGCAGTGTAAGTAGTTTGGTAAAGGCTGTAGGACCTTTACTGAAGAGTACCCAGGAAAGAAAGCTTGGTCATTGGTACCGTAGTTTTCAGCAAGTCCAAAAAAATCGATGGGTGAAGGGAGTGGAGGAGTTTAAGTAGAGACAAAGCTGTTGTAGAGGAGGTGTCACTGCAAAGGGAGATACATAGATAGATGAGCAGAAGAGTGGAAGCAGCCACAGAGAGTTGGCCAATTCTGATGTCCTTGGCTGCAGTGATATCCTGGAGCACGGGGCATTTGTCCCAGCCAAGAGGCATAACGTCTCATCTGTGGGGTGAGCAGCTCTATCAGCCCATGGGAAAGCTGGCTGCCTACACGTCCCCAGGCTGAGGGAGAATTGTCCCTTCCAAGGACCAGTGGCAGTAGCAGCTGATGCAGTGCTGAGATATTCAGGCCCTACGCAATTCACACACCAGGGGTGACACTTGGACAGTGTTTCCCCCAAAACAGCCTGTGTGTGGCATGCCTTTTCTGGGATATCTGAGGAGTTCCTTGGTGCTGGGATTGGAAGCGGGCAGTTCTTCAGGGTTCAATTTTGCTGGTTGGACCAAGGTCACCGCTATCCAGAGCAGGACTCCTGAGGAGTCGTACTCCTCTCCCCTTCCTCCATACGAGGCACATCCATCACAGTGGTTTCTAGAGGTCTCCCTTCTCCTGCTTAAGCAGTCTTTTTCTGAAACCTGTCATCACAAGCTCTCCAGGCCTCCAAGCTGCTGCCACAATGAACACAAATTTCCGCAACTCCTCCTAGAGCTGCTCACGTTCGCCAGCGCCCTTTTCCTGCTGCTTCCAACAGCTACTATTAACCCTGTTAAAAATGTACAAATCATAACTTAGGAGGCTTGCCCACGCCTTATGCAGATTGCTGGGCTTGCTGCAGAAGGAGCTGGGTGAAGTTTGCTGGCCTCTGCTGCACCAGGCGACAGGACCAAATAACCCCTCTCGGCTTTCAGATCTGCGGCTGTTTCAGTTCTCCACTTCCAGGCATGGCTGCCTAATCCACTGCACAAGCTGCATCATTTTCTTCCCCCTCCCTTCCTCCAGCTATGCAGTTCCTCCGTTCCTCCACCAAACTGAGCAGCCTGCTCTCTCTTCCGAGGCAGCGCACGTCCTCTTGCCGAGCCCTGGAGGGCTCTTTCCCTGCCACGCTCCAGCACGCCGAGCCCTCCGGGTCCCCAAATCACCTTCTCCCTGCCTGCACCCTGCACGTCCCAGGGATGCTGCCTGCTGCACAGCGCAAGGGATGCAAGCAGCAGAGCTTGATCAGTGCTCCTGACTCAAATGCAAGGTTTCCTAGAGCTCCTCCACGCTCATTTGTGCTCCTGCCTTCCTCCCCCAACCCCTCCTGGCCACGTAATTATGCGAAGGGAAATTAATTGCTGAGAGGAACCATTATGAAGGGGAGCATCAGAGATTTCCCTTAAGGCAGGCAGAAACCAAAGGAGATGGAGATAGATATTGCTAAGATGTCGATGTGTTTACAAATCAAGTTTCTTCTGGCTCGGGGTGTCTAGGTGAGTCTGGCTTGTCAGACAGGACAGGGAAGGCCAGTTCTGCCTCTAAACAGCACCAGCATCAGCCTCACCACTGCGGGATGCACACTGGCAAAAACACCCACAGCAGGGCTCATAAATCCTGGTACAGCCTGTGATAATATGTCCAGACTCTAGCCGTTTCCATATGATTCACCTAGTCTCTTACGGATTCAGTCAGTGCCAGAGTAAGGTCCACTTGCCATTTGCCATGTCATACATCCCACCTCCAAGCCCCAGTCCTTCCTAATCTGAAAATTGCAATGCCAAGCCTGGTGCAAGCCAAGCCAAGCTTCAGTCTTCACTGGTCAGCTATTGTCTTCATCTCCTATTTAAGGAGCTGTATGGTGTCACTGATGGCTATCAGGAAGTTTTGCTTTTTTCTCCTGGTTCCTGTGTTAAGATAGCTGTTGAGGTGAGAAGAGCAGAGCCACTGGAAGTCCTTATTCAGACCCAGAGCATCTCCTCCAGAGATGTTTAGGAGCATGGTGACAGGGCTGATCTTGTCCTTTCTGGGCAAGTGGTTGTAGTCAGCAGGGAACACCGTGAGGACTGTCAGATAGGGATGCGAGCAGGCTAACAATTTCATGATTTACAGATGTATTGGGCAGAGGGAAGAGAAAAAAGCCTCACCATGCTTTGCAAGAATCATTTTACTCTGAGAGTAAATCTATGCCCATAGCTCCTTCAGAGCTCAAAAAATCGACATATTTCACTAATGGGCACCTGCTCGCCCAATAATTAGGTTCTCCTGCACGGTCTGACACCACCAGCAACAGAAGTGCTGGAGCTGGAATTTGAGGTAAAGTCCCAGCCTCTGTAAATCTTGGGACAACAGCTGCTGAGATTTCCTGAAGGTCAGGATTCGTTCCTTCATCATATCCTTGGCACAAGGCAGACCAGATCTCAGCTTAGCTACCGTTGCCTGATGACTTGGGAAGAGCAGAAAATAGCACAGAGAGAAAAGAAATAAGAACGCAGTGTACTCCATCGGGTGAGTAGATCTGACCTGGAAGAGGCACGCTGAGATCCTGAGCTGAAGCACCCTGTGCTGTGGTTGCCTGGACAATCGGGTCTCCATCGGTTCCTGAATGTGTATGGGGAAGGAGTTGGTGTTGGTATGCAGGCCCTTTGCGAGCAATTCATCTGCTACAACCTCAGCTGTCGGGGAAACTGGCAAGGAGTCCAAAAAGCCCTAAAATCGTAGGATCATCCAGGTTGGAAAAGACCTTCAGGATCATCAGGTCACCATCAACCTGACCTGCTGAATCCCACCACTAAACCATGTTCTGGTGTCAACGGAGGGTGAAGGAGGAAGGGTATCTCCAAAACATGGGTCCAAAGGGGACAGAGGAGGTGAGATGGGATGCTCGCCCTCTGGCTGCATGTATCTCCAGGGAACCTAGAGGAAACCTAGGTGGTGCATTAACACCAACCGCTTATCATTAGGCAAAATGAAGTGGTAGGACTCAGAAGAAGATGCAACCCTGTCCCTCGCTCACTGTAATTGTCCCCGAGATTTTGGAGAGGACAGGTGGAAGCGTGGCCATCCCTCTCACCGTTCTGGACAGCACTGGCCAGAGGACTTCCCTGACTTACCTTGGTTATAAATTGCACGGTGCATTTAGGGAAGGAAACATAATACTAACACACACCCAAAAAAAAAAATAATCCCACAAACCCAGACCTCTATTTCATAACTGATAATTGCTCCCCGGGGATAATCCACCTCACTTCTTGCAGAGCAAACCATCCTTAGCCCACTTCACCCTTCAGAGGTGCCTGCTCTTGGTTGCTGTATGGAAAGGAGCATGCACAACCAGCTTAAAGGAGACACCCAAATTCTAGGCAGTTAGTGAGGTAAGAGGGATTCCAGTTTTTCAGCATAAATCTCCTCTTAAGGAGGTTTCCTTTCACTTAATTTTTTTTTTTCATGTGGCTACTTAAAGACTTAATGAGATTTAGCCGAACCTCTAATGTCCTTCCACTCATGTCGTGAGTGCTTTATGCGATGCTTTTTCTGGGATTTTGCCTGTGTGAGGCTGCAGTATTCACTGCTGGGCTTCTTCCCCCAGCAAGGACCGTCGATCCACCAGTGCTGTGCTGTCTCCTCCACAGCCCTACTGTTGATCTGAGTCAGATTTTCAACGTAAGCCCTCATTATGCAAAGTCCTGTTGAAGTCTCTGGGGTTTTGTGAGGTGTCTGCACTCGCTGCAGTCTGCAATAAGTAGTCTGAAGCCGCTCGTGTATTTGAGAAAAAGCAACATTAGCTTCAGCCTGTCTGAGAGGTTGCTCGTTTAAGAAAAGTGATAAAAGTGAGGCACTGGAAGGGATTTTGGACATCTCAGCTACAGATGTGTGTTGGCTGCAGAGTTATCACGGTGGAGTTTGCAAAAGACATCGCCAAATCTTCTTGCTCCCCCCAAAGCAAAGCCCTATATCTGTTTTATCATCTCCTCGCTCTTCCTCTACCATGTCTAGAGGCTATTAATGATCAGAGCTTGTCCTTCGTCGCAGGAGCGTTCCAAGATGCTTTTCCCTGTAACTTGGTTCAGAAAAGTTGACTGCTTTTGTGGGGAACTGGAGGGAACGGCACTGGAGGACAGGTGGTGGGTCAGCAGTTGTTCCCGCTGCCCAGAGAAGGCATTCGCAACGGAGCTGAGTGGGTTTGGGATGAATCAACCTCAAGTTAAAACACCCCTGCACCTACGTGAGAGGCTTCCCGCGTGGGAGATAATGAGTTAAGCCTAGCGTGGAGATAAATTTCTCAATTAATTTCCCCCTGATGACAGGCTGATAGTTAACCAATAATAAGCTGTGAATAATAGATACGCTGTGAACTACATACAGTCAGAAATGTCCTGTTAGATCTACTCACAGGATAGGAAATACATGCCAAGGCACCAGGATTTGTTGAGGAATGGTTTGAGATCAAAAAACAAGGCGATGTCTCGAAGACAACAAATTAAGGGATTACTTCTTAGTCAGTCCTGCTCCCACTCAGGCCCCAAAGATGAAAGTAACCTTAGCTGGGGAAAGTAGAAAGGGAGCCTTCAACCTTTAGCTTCCCACGAGTGTGACTTTCAAATGTGATCAACGCTGACCTGAACTTAACAGAAGAAGTTAAAACTACCAAATCTTCACTGAGCCTCACTCAATTTGAAAGTCCGTCCTGTGGGTAGCACTGCTAGCCCTGAGGGAGCACTGGAAGCTAGCAGGCCAAGCGGGAATGTCCATTGCACAGCACGGCCCTGACGTAGTTTGGGCTCGGACCAGCCCACTCTGAGCCTGATAATCCCCAAGGACTGCTTGGGAGTGAGCACAGGACAGGGACAGACAGTTTTGGTGTGGACACCTTTGGATGGCAAGTCATGGGGTACGGCCACAGGGTTGGAGAACGGTCCCTGCAAATGTTTGGTTCTCGGTAGAGATGCAGCCACAGAGGGCTATGGGTGGGAGATGTGTGTGTAGGAGAAGTGTGTGTGGGGGGGTCACAGCCTGGTTTCCACAGGTGTTTTTCGGTTTGGATGTAACTAAATATATGCATTCCAACAACACTTAAAATGTGAATCCAAGTTCAAAGCTCTGTGACCTCTCTCTGCAAAATTGTCTCCATTTCTGCAGTCCCATAACCAAAGTTACTCGTTATAAATAAGCCACGGTTCACCCTTTTTACATGGCCATTAGATTCCAGAGGACTGAGTACCCAAAGACCAACATGTCGTGTACTCCTTCTGTTTGGGATGGATGAGACATCAATGCAGGCCTAAGTAAAGTCCTTTTCCTCTGTAAGCAGAAATCCTCCTCCCTTTTCTAATTGATCTCTTTTTCCTGAGATCCAGCAATAGAAATGTATGCCTAAAAAAACTTTGCCTCATAGAATTCTAGATAACAGGAGAGGGGGTGGAGGGAAGGTCTGCCAGGATCAGACTCTAGGCTTTGGCTTGGTCTGTGACAATTCACAGGAAAAAAAAAGCACTAAAACTTTTCGCTGTGGAGCTGGGGATGTATTCTCCTCCTCTTGTCATTCCTTAGGGACTAAAAGGAATAGGAGACGTCCATCATGCAGCCCTAATTCCTTGTGACAGAAGAGGGGTGAGCAGAAAAGCAGTCACTCGTTGCCATGTGGGCAAAGAAAAAGGACGCCACCAGTTGTGTGCTTGCTGAAGGAGCTTGGCAGAGAGGAAGCAGAGCCATCTCCACTGAAGCTTCCCATGATTCAACCACAATTTCCCCTTAAAAGTTCGTCAGCAAACCAAGGAGACACCCGGATAGCTCCAAGCACATCAGCAGCTCGCTCAGGAGGCCACTCATATGACTCAGGTGCTTTGCCAGACGGGGGCATATGGCTCTGTTCCTGCCTTCCCCTCCCTCTCACCAAAGCCGGATGACAGATAGCAATTTGGTGCCCTGCTTGAAACGAGCCGCTGGTGCCAGGCCAGTTCCCAGCAGCATCAAAAAGCCATCTCCACAGTTGGCAGCAGGCACGGAGGATGTCTTGCTCCAGCGTAATGAGAGTAGGCCAAGCCCAAGGCACACTGGCAGTGAGCGGCGTGGGGGAAGCTTGCCCTACCATCAGCCGTATTGTCCCGGTGGCACGGTGGGGAAAGATTGGATCCAGAAGCCCCTGAAGCCAACAACAGCTTTTTTATTTATTATTTTTTGCTTTTTTTTTTTTTTTTTCTTCCAATGGGCTTTGGAGCAAGCCCAGCGAGAGACGTCATCCTTCTCCCTTCTCCCATCCCCACCTTCAGCTTCTCTGTCCACCACCTTGCCATAGCTCTCGCTCTGTTATTTTGGAGCACTGATAGAAAAAAAAAAAAAAAAAAAAAAAAAAAAAACCCTTCTGTTCCCTATCACGTGCCACCGTCAGGCGTATGACATGCCACAGCCAGGGAAGATGAGTCACCATGCACGGGACAGCACTGGCAGGCATCCAGTGCTGCCAATTTTAGGCTTTGTAGACTGTGTGGTCATCACCAGGGGGGTATTACATCCTCAGAGCACTACACAAGTGTTAGATCATGCTGTTCCTGGGTCTGCAGGCCAGCTGGGAAACTGAGGCATGGAGAGAGAGGTTTGATTAGCTTAAGGGCCTGAGGGGGGGGGATCTCTACACTCCCAGGGAGCAAATTCATGCCAAGCAGATTCCAGGCAGGAAATTAAGGCCCTTTCAGGTAGTTTTATGCTGCAGACTTTCTTGGAGATGTATCTGTTGTAACAAATTCATGATTAGAGCATACGAGGAGGTGGCTGAACACTCCTGTGCAATTCGCTAGTCAGTTATATGGAAATCCAACTCTTTTCATCTTCAGGTTGCTCTAGCGTACAGCTCTGGGGTTCACCTCAGGCATCCATGAAACCATGATAACTCGGGATGAACAGAGAGCAGCTATCCACTGAGATGTGCAAAAAACCCTAGGAAGATGCAAGGCAAGCACTAGGCAGGGACTTCTCCTTGTTTCTACTGCTGAGATAGATGGAGCAGCTCAGGTTGACACAACTGGCTCAGAACTGCTGAGTGCTGAAGGAAAGAACATCTTTGTTTCAGAAACTATCAGTTGCTTAATCTGACTAGTTCAGGGTGACAATCCTGAATCTGGGAGTGCAGCAGATTTACTGAGTCAGTGGAAATCTCTTCCTGCAATGACTTTTGTCCTAAGTGGCATTTGACTGACCTCATGCTCTTGGTGCCCTCAGTACGTTCACTTCTTCCATGGAGGCTCACTGACGGAGGAAGTCCACCAGGCACGGCCATCTCCCTGTCGCAGAAGCCCCTATCTGAAAAACCCATAGGTGCAAACAGACATTTACAGTAGGAGGCCAGACGCATGCTTTGATCTCCACCTGATGTTCGTTAACACGTTGAAGAGACAGTCTTGCTCTCCATCTTGTATGAACATGAACTTCTTTGAGGACGAAAAGTCCCAGCAGAGACAAACCAACCTGAGTTTGATTTAACTGGCGGGTGCTGGCATGTCATTGGTTTCTGGTCTGATACACATCGCTCAGACATTTTCAGAGTGCACAGAGCATGGGAAGAAGAGGAAGAAACAGGTTCCTCCTGTTATTCTTGGGATTTGGTGTCCCTAGTGCCTGCAACTACCCCTCTGCGAGACGGCACCAGCTGCACCACATCCGTTTTTGTCACTTTGTCACTCCCCCTCACAGAAATGCTCTGCCAGACTCTCTTTCCCGATGCCAGCCCTGTGTACTCTCCAGAAGGGTTGAGATGCTCCTTCTTTTCAGGAAACCGTTCCCCTCACCTGCAGTTACATGGGGGTAATTCCACCAGCAGCCCCTACACAATAACAAAGATTTATAGGCCGTAAGGTGAGCAAGGTGCGCACTGCGTACACGTCTCCTCTAAACACTGAATGAAGACCTCTTACCTTGGCCAGTGAGTGCGAACCAAGCTGGATTTCCTTCTTGCCCCCTCCTCAGGTCAAAAGCTATTCATCCCAGGATGGGGATAAAGCTGTTTCTCTAGAGGCCTGCAGACTCTGTCCAGGTCTAAGCATAAACCAGAGGAGGTTTGCAGGATCCCCGTTTCGTACTACCTCATATTTTTTGAAGCATTGCCTTGACGTTACCTTGTCTCCAAGGAACTGGACATGGGAGCTGCATTTATAGTAGGAAGTGCCTTCACTAAGCCCTGGCAGAAGATCTTGCTTCCCCAGTCCAGTGACGAGTCTGCTGAGTTTCATCTATGCTAATAACCCGAAACACATCAGAAGATGAGCACAGCCTCTAGATCTCGGTCACCCACATGCTTCAGTTAGCAGCCCAGTCCCTGGCACAGTTGTAGCCCAAAGCAACTTGCACCAACCCAAACAATTCCTTGGCTTGTAGCAGGCTTTAGTACAGGCCAAGGACTGTTCCCAACAAGCAGCCTGGATCAGGCCACCCTGTTTTGGAAGCTAAAACAGAATAATGACAGGGACGTAGCAGTGAACAGAATTAGGATTTGCTCAGTTAATGATCTCCAGGCTCAAAAGCTGCCCCAGATCTGTGCCAGGGAAAAATCGATTCTTGAAGTTACTTTCAGAAACAGACAGCAGATCTTCTAGGGCTTTCCTTCACAGTGCTGACGTGCTCCTGATTTTTCGGAGTATTCTAGTCCCACCTGCAAGATTTCAACATCCTTTCAATTTGTCCTGGGCAGATGTAAATTCTTCTCAATGACTGTTGTTCTCATCTGAATTATGGAAGGATGTCAGGAGAAAGACGATATAGTAAATGTCAAATGCACAATATTGAAATGCAATTATGTATGTGTTTGTGGTAAGAGCTGTGTTGTTTCATGCCAACTATCCCTATTAAGAACATAGAAATGGATGGGAAAAGATTTTGGTTTAAATCAAAGCGTGTGTGGTTTTTCTTAGCAAAGTTCTTCCAATTCCAGTTCATTCCGTTAGCCTTGTAAGCTGTGCTTCTCTTCTAAATATTCCTGTGAGTTGAGTTCAGATACTGTTAGGTCTGAAAACTCTCAGTATAGAAGGCTTGTTCTGATCTTTGCAGAGTGTAAATCAGAATTCTGCTGGATTCTGTGAAGATATTCAAAATACTCCAGAATCTGAGAAAATCTGTTTTTTCCCGGTTAAAATAATCACCCCAAAACATTATATTTTTTCCTTACAGTTGTTCTGGGGAAGATTATTCTAAACAGCAGAGGGAAAGAAAAGCCAGATGTCATCAATCAATGGCCACTCAGCTCTGCACATCTAACCAAGGAGCTGCAGGAGCAGCACAGTCATGGGCCATCTTTGGTCCTTAGGGACTGATGGTAGATCCATGCCAATGGTGGTGTTTAGCTCCCCACCTTAACTCTAAAGGAGCATAGGGTGACTTTTCTCCCATCTCAGGTACCAAGTAGGATCTGGATGCCCGTGGGCCTCAGCAGAGCTTGGCTGATGGCAATCGAGATGTAAGGGTCAAGCTACTCTAATTTCTGAGATCGGAAAAGATTAAAAGAGAAACGGAAAGTACAGTAAGAAAAAGCAATGGAAGTCTGTACAGATGACTTTGGCACTTCTCTGCTGGTTGTGCTCCTTTCAGGTTGAACCAGGTTTCTGTGATAGATCCTACTGACCTGTAACATTGCCTGCTAAGAGGGATTTTGGTCTGCATGCATAGATTTGGATCCCATCCTTGCTGGAGGTGTTGCCAGGGCATGCTGATGGAGCACTTCAAGCAAAAATCCCTTGGGGTCTCCTAAGGAACTTCAAGACCTCTTGTCTGTGGCTGTTCACTTATGGGGATTCAGGGGTTTGTTGGTTTGGGGTGTTGTGATTGGGGTTTTTAGTTTGCTTGTTTTGTTTTGTTTTGTTTTTCAGTTTGATTCTAAGACAGCGCTTAGCAGAACAAAACTGAATTTGACGGAATTTATCTGAAGTCTTTATAATGACAGCGATAACTGTGTGGAGGGTATCCTGCTCTAAATAGAGTGGCAATTCATACAGCCTTTGACAAAAATAGACGTGTATAAGAGTTCTCATGCTCTATTTACAAACAACCTTAACTGTGCCCAGGAAATCCTGGCTGCTGCTCACCCAGCATATTAGCAGTGCAGAATTAGCCCAGAATTATTCTTTTCTTGTCGTGTCTCCCCCTCTCCTGCACTCCAGGATTGCCTCCAGCTTCATTTGAGCTGAACCAATTCACGAAACTCCCCCCAGATTCCTGAGTGGTCTTACAGTCCTGCTACACATTGGAACCCCTGAAATGTGTGATTTTGCAGTTAATTTCCGTTAACACCACCATGAGACAGTGATCAGAGACTCTGGTGGCTGGATGGACCTTCAGAAGATAGCTTTCCTCCATGAGGCAGGTTTGCTCATCTATAGCAAGAGTCATGCTGGTATTTTCCACACATGTAGCTTTTGAGACCTGATTCCTACCAGAATTAACCTATAGTGCCGAAATAATATCTGGCTGTCATAAACCTGTTTACACATCTGTATTAGGCCTTACCTAAGCTCTAGCTGCCATTCCTGGGCTCCCCAGAGCAGTCTGAACATGACAGACACCTGGGATAATTTGCTGAAAAGCTCAGCCTGGAAAATTTGATAATATGAGAATCTCTGGCTCCAGAGCCAAACCCCAGGTCTTCCACATTATTTTTTAAGTGATGGAAGGGATGATATGACCACGTGTCTCATAGGGAGAGGACTGTGCACAAATTACAACTGTACCTGTAATACAAACACAACTGGAGCCTAAGAACTGGTGCTAGTTCACACTAGTTGTGTTGGTGTGGTCCCTGATACAGTTTTGGCCAGCTAGTCCTTTCCTAAAACTTTCTCAGGCATAGGAAAATGGAAGAAGGAATTCTCCGAAAGGAATGATCCACAGTACAGGATCAAAGACCCTGGTTAACTAAGTGAGGTGTTTGAAAAATCTGTGCATATACAAGGACGGAGATCTCATCTGAGTGCTACCAGAAATTTTTCAGCTGTGAAATGGGTGTCAGCAGCTGTTTTGCCTACATAAATAGGTAACAACTAAGGTTCTTGTGGTCAGCATCCTAGGAAGGGGGCAAAGCTGTTACGGAAGCCAAATATTGAACTTAAACGCCTAAGAGGACTGCGTGCATGCACGTCTGTCAAGATGAGCTTTCTTCTCATTGATGTAGCAATGAGATAGTATTTTTTTTTTTTCTTTTGAGGATGGTGGTAACTAATGGCTGTTCAGGGAAATGCAACTTGAAAATGCCCTCTGTTTGGTTGCAGCACCTGCTCTCATCAGGAAGGTGTTGGAGGATTGGTTTTCCTGCTTGGCCTTCAGTGGTATAAAGTCATAATGTTGCGTCACCTGAATTTCCCCTTGTTCTGTTGGGTCTGGCAGCTTCTCCTCCGCGGAAGCCAAGGCCAGCTGCTCTGCCCGACTTGGAGCCAGGAGCCAGTTTCCCCAACCCTCCTTTCTGCCCTGTCTTGATGGAACTCAGGGCCTCCTTTGAGCACTGGTGGGCATTTGGTAGATGCCAAACCACTGTTATCCAGGATACTTTTCATCTCGCTCACTTCTACTTTATCATTTTGGTTTCATCATCCACACTCCAGGTAGAGTCAATGGAAAGACAGAGTGGCATTTCTAGAGGGCAACTCATCCCTTGTGTGACAGCTCTCCTAGGGTAGGATAAACCTTGAGGCATATGATGCAAGGGAGATCTTCATTAAGAGTGTTTTAAAAATGGAAGAAGGCTTGCCAGTCCTTAGATGGTAGATGATAACCAACATTTTCAACAGGAAATTTAACACTTCGCCGAGGGTATTCAAGAATATTCTGAAACAGAGAGCAGATTATCCCATTTCTGCTTGGCCTAGGGTGCTTGTGCCTCCTGCAGAAGGATCAGTTGCTGGCCTGCATCCACAGGAAGACACAAGACTAGATAGCCTCAGGGCCTGAGCCAGTTTGGCAGCTCCTGTGTTCACAGAGATGAATAGGAGGAGACATGACAGAGGCAGCCAAGATAACGAGAGCACAGATAGACAAAGAACGAAGAACGTGGACAATCACCTCTTCTGGCAGTACAGAAAAGGGGCATTCAAGAGAGCTGAAAGGCAGCAGGATGAAAGGGGAAAAAAGCAAGCCCTTTGACACACAATCCACAGTGAACCCATGGAGCTTGGTTCCTCAAAGTTAGTGTTTAGGTGAAGACTTGGGGCAGAGTAAAAAGGAATCCAACGTTTCTGGGGTCAGTGAGGACATCTGCAGTCATCTGAATTATGTGAAAAGAAAAGGTTTTAGGAAGCATTCACACTTCAGGACATGAGCCAGCCGTTAACTGGCAGGGTTTGGAAGGCAACTCTTCATGTGAGCAAGTTATTCTGAAGTTGTCTTGGTATGGACTTTCACATTACAATGTTCAGGAATGTAGATGTTCATCTGATGTAAAATGGAAAAGCAGCCAGTGGAGAACCCAATGTTCAAGTCACATCTCTTCCCAGTGTCAAGCTTTGTTTTCTCATTCCTGGTCACTCCAGCTCTGTGTAGAGCACACAGGTAAACTGGCAGTCCTGTGTCCAAAGGCAGACCCCAGTGTGGTATCAGTCTGCCATGACAGATGGAAGCCAGATCTACCTCTATATGGGTCCAAACCCGAAAGGGGTCCGTCCCCCAGGAGCTAACTGCTCCAGCACGGGTCCCCCATGGATGGCAGCAACCCCCAGACCCTGGGGCTGCTGGGCTGGTTCTCTGCAGCTGCCACTGTGCAGCATTTTTTTTTTCTTTCTTAAATCTGCTTTCACAGAGGCCCACCCTGCATCACTCATGGCTTGGCTGTGGCCAGCAGCAGGTCCCTTTTGGAGCCAGCTGGAGCTGGCCCTTATCTAATATGGAGCGCCTCCTGGGTTCTTCTCACAGAGGCCACCCCTGCAGCCCCCCTACTGCCAAACCCTTGCCACATAAACCACATACTGTCTAAGGAAGCATTCTGAAATTCTATGAGGAAAATTAATCCAAAACAGTCTTTAGTATTTATTTTCTAGTAATGATCCATATTTTTCCATGTAGAAAGTGAAAAACAAAGAGGAAGAATAAGGGAAAGGAAACAAAAGTCATTGCTTCCCCTAAGAGGAAAGGAAAAAAAAACATCAAGCATCAGACTAAACAGGAACAATTAAAAATTTGCATCTGGGGTCTGATTCTGACCTCTTTTACTCTGGTGCAAATAAAAGATTAAAAAGTAAGGGAGAGCAACTCTTAAGCAATGTTGTTACATGAGCAGAATCTGGCTCAATCTCTTTTGTTCAGAAATGCATGCATCAAAACAAAAACCTGTTCCTAGATTCATGCTGAGCTTGAGAAAGGGATGTGCCACCCAAAGGGGAAAACACGGTAACAGGGCTCTCAGCACGGAGCCTGAGCAGCCAGTTGGGGAGGAACTGAGATGTAGCACTCAGCATTAAGCAAGTGCTTCCTTCACAGAGGGGTTGATGGAAGGGTTCATGTCATGCTGAATGCTTGCCGTACTTGCTATCCAGCTCACCAGAAAGAAATGTTGGTATATTCCCATTTTTTAAGAGAGTCTTCAGGAGAATTGATGTCAAAAAAAGAAATAGAGCACCATTTAAGCATCATTTTCAGCTTTAAAGGGACAGGTACCACAGTAAATACTTGGGAATATGCTATGGTAAGTGCATTCAGATTACTTACAGCAAATAACCTGCAGCTGGATTCATTATGGAAACTGTACATGGCTCCAGTGAAAACCCTCTCCCTTCAGTAGAACAGTGCTGTGAGTAAGGGAAAAAATCGATGTATTTTTAATTTTAAATATTCTTCTTCTTCTTTTTTTTTTTTTTTTTTTTTTTGTATGTGATTTGTCTACAGCTTTTATTACATATGTAAAGCCATGGATAATTGCATAGTGTTAACAGTCCAAGTAGTCTGGTATGGCTTTCCATGCACTGTTTTTGTTCCTGCATGTACATGGGCTTTGAAAACAGGAATGGCAATTTAAGGGGAGTAATTGGTTTGAGTCTCTCATGGATGTTGGTTTTTCAGAGAGCTTCATTACATTTCTGAGGTGACCTTTTCTTTTTTTGGGCCATCAGAAGGAACTAAAGCCTAAAATTCAGCCTGTCTTTGTGAGCTTCAGTGAGCCTCCAGGACCTTTCTTTGTAGTCAGAATCATTCATGCTCCTCTCCCCTGGTATCAGATCTCTACCAGCATTATACTCTAGTCCGCTCGTGTTTTCATGATCCCAAGCAATGGTTCTTGTTTCCTTTCCTCAGAGACTCTATTTCTTGGTCCAACACTTTTCTCAGAAAATTTAGTGTTTTATACAGATGCCTTATTTCCTGCTGCTTTCTCATTTCTTTTCAATGTTTATTGTTGTTCAATCTCCATGCTGCTTGTGTTAAACAGTCCACTCAGGACTGTTCATTAGGTCCCCCTGAGAAAGGCAGAATTACTAAGGCAAGAATCATAAATTCATAGATTCAAATAATAGTTTGGGTTGGAAGGGATCTTTAAGATCACCCAGTTCTAACCCCCTGCCATTGGCAAGGATGCCACCCACTAGATCAGGTTGCCCAGGACCTCATCCAGCCTAGTCTTGAGCACCTCCAGGGATGGGGCATCCACAGCTTCTCAGGGCAACCTGTTCCACTACCTCACCACCCTCTGAGTGAAGAATTTCCTACTAACATCAAATCCAAATCTTCTCTCCTTTACTTTAAAATCATTCCCCCCTTGTCCTGTCATTATCTGCCTGAGTAGAAGTCAGCATCAAGGCAGTTCAAGATGATGGATGAGTGCCAGATTCAGACACCTAAACCAAAGTGTCACTGATGGAGGTGCCTCCATGTGAGGAGGGTATCCAAGCTCCCTTTGCGATCAATGGTGATGCGGGAAATACAGCCTCAAGGTCTAGATACTGACCTTTTTTTCATACAGCTCTGGCTCCACTGGCTATAATAAGTAAGGAACCACTTTGGTTGGCTTTCATCATTGAATCATAGAATATCTCAGGTTGGAAGGGACTTACAAGGACCATCAAGTCCAGCTCCTGGCTCCACAAAGCACCCCCCAAAGGTCAGACCCTATGTCTGAGAGCATTGTCCCAACGCTTCTTCAACTCCAGTAGCTGTGCTGTGACCACTGCCCTGGGGAGCCTGTCCCAGTGCCTGACCACCTCTGGGTGCAGAACCTTTCCCTCACACCCAGCCTGTCCCAGCTCCATGCCATTCCCTCGGGTCCTGTCGCTGTCCCCAGAGAGCAGAGCTCAGCGCCTGCCCCTCCGCTCCCCTCGTGAGGGAGCTGCAGGCCGCCATGAGGCCTCCCCTTGGCCTGCTCTGCTCTGGGCTGAACAAACCAAGGCACCTCAGCCTCTCCTGACACGCCTTCCCCTCCAGACCCTTCACCATCTTTGTAGCCCTCCTTTGGACATTCTCCAATAGTTTTACCTTATATTGTGATACCCACAACTACATAAAGTGAGAGGCAGTACTCAAAGTAAGTCTAGTGTCATTTGAGATACCATGAGTGCCCTGCCTCACTCCTATTTACAGCCCCCAAATGTTGTTGCTTTCTGTATGCACATTTGTCATATCAGCTTGCTCCACAGGGGGGTCTTGAATAGCCTAGAGCATCTGAAATTGTGCTGGAATCCTGTCTGTGTTGGTTGCTTGTATCCCTAATTGTCCACTGAGTAAAGTTAGAGACATCACTCAGGCACGACACCTCGGGATGGGTCTCTGCAGTAGGAGATGAGTCCTATCTGAAATGCCATGGCAAGGTGTGCTGTGATGTGAAGGAGATGTATTCCCTGCTTTAGCATGGATTTTATCTGAGATCCTGAGTAAATACTTCAAATCTTCATGCTTAATCTGTCAGGTGGGCATGTTTTACAGCTTTACCTCACTCTGCTGAATGTAGGATAGATGTCTCACCATAACGACTTTGGGTCATGTTACTAAAGGGATCTGGGGAACTAATTCTTGTGATGTGTCATTCAAGGCACATGGGCTTGACTCCTCAAGGGTGCTGACTACACCCTGTGAGTCACACGCTGCTTCCTAGCAGGTGATAGCAGGAGTTCAAGGACTGTTGCATGGCTTGGTACAGAGGGGTTACAAATAACAACAGCTTGTGCCACCCTGAATTGTTATGGGCAGGTGCAGCCATAGGGCTTCCAGCTGGAAGGTGATGTCCTGACCCACACAGGCTCACACAGGCTCAGCAGACCATGGCAGGTATTTTCTGCTCCCAAGACTAAGCACAGAGTGGGTGGAGTGGGAGTGGGCTTTTTGTAATGACTTCAGTTTCAAACCAACCCCAACCTTGATTTGATAAACAAAGCTTGGAAGGGAGTTGAAGCCCACTCGTGCTTAGATGAAGGTGCGTCAGTTACCATGTGCAAAAATAAAAATAAAAATAAAAAGATACTTCCCATGTGATCCAACTTTCCAGGACTTTTTGTTCCAGTTATAATTGGAGAGATCTCTATAACTGTTCAGAAATAAGGCCTGGGAGAAATGGAGCAGTAAGGAGCAGCTTAACCCAGAGTATGTGAAAACTGTGCATTGTATGAAGAAGTCAGAGGCTAGAAGCAACAGGGAAAGATGGGAATGAGAAACTCATGGCCCACATGACGAAAGCCAAGGTATGCTTTGCCATTTAGGTCTGTGTGAAATATTCAGGGAATAATTTCTGTGGCAACACTGAAAGCAGTACTGGAGAAGTCTTCATATTGCTCCATGGTTCTGGTTGATGTCCACCTACTGATTGTACCCCTTTGACACCCAACCCAAAACTGCATTCAACACAGAGTCATGAATTTTTAAACAATGGCAGGAATATGTCAAAATGTCTAGAGATACTTCACACACACAAACAGACCTGAGTGCAAATGAGGAGGCAACAAACTGTTTTGTAAGCGTAAGACTCATCCCACCTGACTGCTGGTGTTCACAAGTCCCCACACTTCCCTGTCAAGGGATGGAGGCAGACACTTTGGGAGCATGAGTCAACCCCCCTGTCCCACACATGGATCTTAGGACAGGGTGAATCACTTTCTGGGGGTGTCTGCCTCTCTCTGTCAGCTTGAGGAGATATTCAGATGACTAGCAGCAGGCATGGTACCATGCAATGTAAGTGACTCAACACACGTACCCTTAGCCAGCTCTGTGCAAATTACAGCAAAGACTTTGATTAGTGTAGGTTTCTGCACTGAAAGCATTACAGTGGGAAAAGCCTTTATGTGTATACTGGGTTTTTGTTTCTGGTGTATTTTATTCCTCTTTCTATACTAGAATAAATGAACCCAACAGAAATATTTTTAAGCCAGAGTGACACATCTGTCTCTTGTGGGTTGGCGCTGCTTGAGTTTCAGTATACAGGTACATCTAATGCTGTACATGTTTCTAGTATAACAGCACTAAAATAAGCCAATACATGATTTTTTTTTTCTGTTAATTGTGGAAAGTTTTTAAACTGAATAGGTAGAAAGTATTGAAACAAGTGATACTTAGCATAGTGGTAATTACCTAAAAAACTTGTGACATTGCCCTGGCTTCAAAACCGGTTAATCACATCCATCAAAATTACAAGGTAGCTTTAAAAAGCAGGCAGGCAAAAAATAAATCTAATCTAAACTTATTTAGGGCTAAGGCTGTACACTTTTCAGAAGTTTCCATCCATCCCCACAAGTCCTATATGCAAGTGTTTCTTGTCAACAGTTGTAGGCCAGTTGTGGTTTTCTTCAGCTTGCTGCCCTAAAGCTTCCCTCTTTGATAAGGCCACTGATCCAAGGCCTGATTTCTGTTTTATTTTTTTGAATCCTGAAATGCTAATGTAGTTGTGACAGCACAAAACTAAAATATTCTAAGACAGACTTCAGAGCTGGTGGAAAGCCATGGTTTTGGTGGGCCTTTGGAGGATTTCAGTGAGGGGCAGGGATGGAGGCCTGCCACCCTTCCTGGTCACCTTGTCCAGCACCCCTCCTCCAGACAGAGCCAGGCTAGAGAGGGATGGAAATCTAACCCCACCATGCTGTGGGGTGGCCTCCTCAAAGAGAAGATAAAGTCTCAAAAGTGGCGTCTAAAGAGCTAGTAGATCTATTTCCTGTCGCCATGGGAGCCAGGCCTTTCTGAGCAGAGGTAAAAGTGAGAAGGAAACTGAAGAAGGAATTTAAGCTGCTCAAACGTTTTAGCCTTTTAACCCTGAGTAGCTGCAGCAAGCTGTTGCTTGGGTTTTCTTAAAGGAAAATAGAGCTGGAGCTATTTGCCAGTCTGTTACGCATCAGAGATGGAGGGGCGTTTGTTTTTGTTTGTTTTGCTTGAGACCATTCATGTTTTTCCTTTAGATTTTATAGGTGATGCTCCCAGAGAAATCTTTGGCAAAGCCCCAATCAAACGAGGACTACCAAATTATTTTGCTTCTCAAACATGTATCTTAGTCCATTATCTTTTTCCTCACCAGCAGAGCAGTTGTGCAGTGAACTGCAGTGGGAGCAAAGGAATGTGATGCCAGTGGCCCTTCTCTTTTTTTTTGAGGCATCTGTCTATTAATTTTTATTATGATGGTTTGCTCAATGAGTTGTTCAATTTACTCTTGTAATAATCAATGTTAATATATTTTTAAAAGATTATCACAGTCCTGGAGTGTGATGGGGCACTATTTTATCCATTGGAACAAATAAATAGTTTGTGTTGGTTGTAATGGGAGATAAGATCCATCCTCTTTGGAATATTATGGTGTGGGCTGCCCCATGCCAGGATGCAGGGACATGAGTCAGGAACTAAGGGTGACCCCAGCATTAGGCAATGTCCTCACTGGTGGGATCAGTCCCACAAGGTCCAAGAGCACTGGGCAGAGCCAGGTGCTGGTAACAGGTCCATTAGCAATCGCAGGGCAAGGGGATGGTACAGGTCCAAATTTCCTTCAGGGGGTTCCACAAGAAGCAGAAAGAGACAGGGCTGGAGACATGACTTCAGTGTTGGTCCAAGGTTCATTATGGAGAACGGGCTGGAGACAAGCTACCCACAGTACAGGCCTTCCATCTATACTGAAAACAGGGCACGGGAGGGATCATGTTCTCCATGTTCTCTGTTTTGGGACCATTTGGGGGATACTGATGAGTTTTGGTGGCATCTATATATTCCTCTGCATGTGACCACAGTGTGATAACAAAACTGAACAACTGCCTATTTTTCCCAGGGGTGAATGCAAACAGGGATTCCTGATCAAGGCAGAATCAAGTAAATTCAATGTGAATGCAGCTGGTATGAAACTATTTTAGAATAAAGAAGACATAAAAGGAATATAGCTGCCCTGCTTTACCAGTGGTGTGCTCCAAGAATCTTTTCTACAGAAAGATACCTTCATACTGGGTCTGCAACCTTTAGATGGAATCTGGATTTCAAATTCTCAAATCAGGATGAGGACAGAGGCTGTTTCCACCAGGAAGAGAAGATCTGGGGTGGGGTGGTGGAGCCCAGTGCTCATGAATATATATTAACCTAATGTGCTGCGTCAGAGAACTCATGAATGCAGCATCCATTACAATTCCCACACTGATATTTCTGTATTTCTCTCCTCCAGACTGTAAAGACTACCTGACGTGTGTTGAACTGTTGGGCTACTGAGCCTGCCCCAGGTGCAATAATTTAATGAGCAGATGATGTTTTCAACCAATCCTCCTGTCTAACTCAGTGGATCTGTGTGTCTTCCGGCAGGTGTGTCCTCTGTGGCCTCCCTGATGTCCCTGGCTTGGGTGCTAGCCTCCTATCACAAGCTTCTTCGGGACTCTAGGGACGACAAGAAGAGTATGAGCTACAGAGGGGCCCTCATCCATCTCTTCTGGCGCCTCTTCACCATCTCATCCCGAGTTATTTCTTTTGCTCTCTTTGCTTCCATCTTCCAGCTCTACTTTGGGATCTTTGTAGTGGTCCATTGGTGTGCCATGGCTTTCTGGATCATCCATGGTGGGACAGATTTCTGCATGTCTAAGTGGGAGGAGATCCTCTTCAACATGGTGGTAGGGATTGTGTACATTTTCTGCTGGTTTAATGTCAAGGAAGGGCGGACTCGATACAGAATGTTTGCGTATTACACGGTAGTCCTGACGGAGAACGCTGCCTTGACGCTCCTTTGGTATTTTTACAGAGATCCTGACACTACTGACTCATATGCCGTGCCAGCACTGTGTTGTGTCTTTCTTAGCTTTGCTGCTGGGATAGCTTTGATGCTGTTATATTATGGTGTGCTGCATCCCATGGGGCCAAGAGCTAAGATCTTTGCCAGCTCCTGTTGCGCCGAGCTGCTCTGGGGCATTCCTTTGCCCCCTGATGTTGAGCCCATGGCACCCCAAACCCCTGGGTACCGGGGGGCCCAGGCTACGCCCACCAGAGCGGTCACGGAGCAACAGGAGGAACTCACAGCTGACACTTGCTTGCCCGTTTTCCAGGTGAGAGCAATGGTACCATCTACTCCATCTGGGCGACCCTACCCCCCCGAGGGGCCTCTCATTAAGATTGACATCCCGAGAAAGAGATATCCTGCATGGGATGCTCATTTTGTAGACAGGAGGTTAAGAAGAACTATCAACATCCTCCAGTATGTCACCCCCACAGCTGTAGGTATTAGGTATAGAGATGGACCTCTCTTATATGAGTTGCTACAATATGAATCTTCACTTTAAAGCTCCTTAAAGCAAAAGTAAAAGAGGGGACCTTATTTTTGTTTACGGTAAACACAGATCATGAAACAAACACAAACCTTCAGATAAGCTTTCTTTCTGGTTGCTGTATGTATAAAAAAAAAAAAAAGATATTCTCTATGTTTTGTAAGTAAAAACAAAAAGAAAAACTTTTCTTTTGTTTTTTACACACAAGAAACAGTATTTCAACTTCCACACCTAGGATTCACAGGTGGAGAAGGAGGCATCTCCACATCAGTTTTATACCGTACACCAAGTGTAGAACATTATTTATGGGATTGGTGCTGATTGAAAAATAAAAAAACAAACAAACAAACCTACAACTGCCTTATGCCCTTAGGTGCTGAGTTTCATTAAGTACTGTCACCTTTCTCATGCAAAACTCTTTGATGATTATATGCCAGGAAAAAGAAAAAAAAAAAACACACAACTGAAATACAAACCTTAAAATTAAAATAATAATAACAACAACAATAAAAAAAGAGAGAAATGTATGAAAAAATATCACGTTGATCTTATTGGATTGAGCATTAAAAAAACCCAAATGTCTAAAGATAAGAAAGCAAAGCTACCCCCCATGGAGTCTGATTTTTCAAAAGGCTGAAAGACAATATCAGGTCTGTAACTCTGGCAGTGCATTTATAACACCATTTGGCCAAGCCTGCGCACCTTGACCAAGTCACGTTATAAATGTGGTCCCGCTGTGTAACCCTTTTCCTCGTGTAAACGGGCCATGCGTAATGGTCGGTTTGCACCGGATTAACATGGCAATGCAGTATCTGATCTTGTTTTGAACAACTGCACACGCAAAAGCACCACTGGCTTCAGTGGAGTAAATAACAACCTCCTGAGCCCAGAATGAGGCCTGCCACGTTGATTTCTGGAAAACAAGAAATCTGCAAATGTTGAAATTATATACCAAAAATGCTATACTAAAATACATTTACACATATCTAATAACTATTTCAGTAATAATAAAACTCAGCATAGTAGCAAAAAGCGAGTCAATTTAAAGGCACAATACTTGATCAGTGACTGGCAAAATAATTTGACCTACTGTATCATTTTAAGGCTGTGAAAGGCATACATGTATTATTTGTAATCTCGTGTAAGACCTGTCACGTCTCATTCAGTGCGAGCCTTAAAGTGATTGTAAAGCATCCTTCGTTTCATTTTTGGGTTTTTGGGTTTTGATTTTTTTGTTTTGTTTTGTTTTTTAAGGAAAACAAAATCTGAAAATCGGGATTAAAAAACAAACAAACAACACAAACAAACAACAACATAAAAAAAAACCAACAAACTTCTTCAAACGGTAATAACCTGTAAACTGACTCAACGTCTTGAGATGATTTGGTGCTTTGTATTTTTGTTGATGTTGTTGTTGTGATTTAGCTGAGAATTCTTCAACTCGGTACATGTGGGGAACTGCTGAAAAACTGTCTCGTGTCACCCTCGACTGTAAGTACATGGCAAGAAAGAACACCACAGGAAATTCAAGAGCATAGCGAGAGCATCGTGATTTAGCTTAGCCTTCTCACCGCAAGGAGATTCTGCCGCCTCCGATAATGGCAAAGCGTAGACGGTCGCCTGCCAAGGGTCGCGTGGTTGTCTTGACATTTCCAAATAACCCGCTCGCTGTCTGAACATTCGCATCTCTCGACTTCTGTTTCTGTGCTGGAATCTCAGTTTCTAGTTAAATCACAGGGTTGTGTCTATCTAACACCCTTTTCCTTTCCAAGAGTATTGCTCCTTTAAAGGAATTTTCCCATTTCAGGGCATCTTTTCAATCCCACCTTCCCTCTGCTTTGGAGGGGAAAAACAACAACAACAAAAATGATATTTTTAAGTGAATACTGTAGTATTTTCTGTGTGTAATTGCAATTTTTTATTCCAGAAATACTGTAACTGTCTAGGGTGCAAAACTCCCATGCTGACCTATTCTGAAAAGGTCAGCATGGGGGGGATATTTTTTAATTATGATTATGATTTTTTTTTAATTTGATGAATCAGTTGTTTTTAATTACAATAGCATTTAAAGAAACTAGTACAAATTTTATATAACAGTTTAACGAAGCTGAATGCTTTCTTCGCCTGAATATACCTGAAGAGAAACACTTTTTTTTTCCATCAGTAATCCTTTGCAGTGTTCTGAGAAAAATGTAGGGTGTTTTTTTTTTCAGTTGTGTCATTTCGTTATGTAAAGAAAACTTTTAACTCGTGTCTGTCCCTTTTAAGGAGGGCAGGACTCATTCACGCCAAACTATAGACACACGGCAAAGTTTATAAGAAGCCAAATTGTCACTGGTACTGTAATTCCCAGTCAAACTCCATTTCAGGCAAACGTTTCTGGGCTCTGATTACAACCAACACGACGGTCACATTTTCAGGCAAAGGGAGGTATTTCATCTCGTCATCCCCTACCGAAATTCCCAATTCCATGTTTATTGTGCACACATATATCCGTATAGGCACCTATGCATATTCGTGAATAGCTTTCATTGCCTTTCTCTGTTGTCCGTGTCCCTTAACCAGTCCCCTCTCAAGTGTCCTACTAACATGTCGCCCTGTTCCTTCCCTAATCAGTGTGCTGTCTCCATCAAAAGAGGTAATTTGTGAAGTGAACTTGCCATCCTCAGCTGCTGAGCAATTTTGCACCACTGTCATACAAAGACAAGGGTGCCCATCCTCTGGCAACCAGCCTGCATTTCTCCTCCCAAGACTTCACTTGGTTCTTTTTCTGCGAGGATTTACCCTTCATGCTGGTGTACATTTACTCCGATCTGCTCCCCTGAGCCTCACACCCTGCGTAAAGACTCTTTTTAGTCCTTCCATGAAGAGGTCTCATCTACACAACCAACTTTTCATTGGCAAAAGCATGAGAAAGGAATGGATGGGCCAACCACTGCACTGTTCATCAGGGACGTTTCCTCCTGGAGATGGCACCCTCATTTCCAAAGGCACCAGGAGAAGGTCCCCTTCCATGAGTGCATCAACCGAGAAGTCTGGTTTGGAGATGTGAGCCTCCTGAACAGCCAGACCTGCCTCTTTGCACCAGGACAGTGAATTGAGTCAATGAGCCAAGGCAACTCTCACTGGGAGTCGAGGAGGAGACCCTTCAGTGCTGCCTGACCTTCTCGTGAGCATCTGCAGCCTGCCTTCCCTCAGGAACGGGACCCTCGCTCCACACCACACACCGACAGCCGTCCTCTCCGTCCCGCCACAGGAGCGGAGGGGCAAAACACTCTAGAAGTGACCTTACCTCTCAACACAGTGCTAATTTCTCACAGCCAAACCAGCTTGACTAAGGGCTTGACACATCTCTGCTCCGAAGTCCTCCTTCTTCCTGGCTCGTAGTATGGATGACAACGAAGGCAGGTACCTCCTCTGTGTTAAGACTGTTTCATTATCCGTGTCACATAAACTTTCTGCCTCTGCTACTCGTCCTTGCTTTCAGTGATACCCACTGGCATCTTGATTTAGCAAAAGATTTCCAGTGAGGGTCTGTCCCAAACCTGGAGAACTATTTCCCTCTGAAAGACTTCAATACAGCCTTAACATAAAGCTCTGCCACCACGCCCAACGACTCCTTGGTGTTCAGTTGGGAGTGGTGACCATTTCCTCTAGAGATTATCTGCCAAAAAGCGCCTTTTACCAAGCCAAAAGCATGGGGAGCAAAATTGCCCCCAGCTCCTTATTGGTAGCAATCCCAATGCTGAGTCTTGTCCTTGCCTTTTTTGTTTTATTTTATTTTATTTTTAATTTTTGTTTTGCCTGGGGTCCCTTTGATTTTTGCTGTGCGCTCTGGCAGGGTGGTCAGTCACTTGCTTTGCTTGCACTGGGTTTTTAACTCCCCGGCTTTTCCCTGGTAGGTTTGTTATGCCACGTCCCACCTTCTTGCCAGAAGATACTGCAGGAGGGATTTTTTTTTTTTTTGAACTGCCATGGAGAAGGTTGAGGCCATAATTATTCACGTCACAAGCTCAGCGGGCGACTTCTCCGGGATGTTTGTGCTGCCGAATTCACCCTGGGAACATCTAAATCAGCCACCCACGCCATGCCAGCGCAAACCAGGGCACAAGGGCTCCACCACCCCCGCTGTTTAAGTGCTCAAACCCTCCCTGGCATGGTTTTGACCCACTCCAGCAAGCCCGGGGCTTGGGCACAGCTTGCACAGGCATTGACACTTGCCAAAGACCATCCCCAGCTGGCAGCTTGAATGCGGCCGCTCTGTATTGGGGTGAAGTTTAGTAGTACGGACGTGGCCAGCACAGTTGGTTTCATGGCCAGAATGGATCCTGGCAGTGCTTATTTTGCTAATAAAGATTTATCTGTATGCAACAGACCGGGATTCAGGATTTGGTGGAGTACATCAGCTCTGGCCTGGCATACTTCTATTTTCTGCCCAGTTCAATGGACAAAGTATTTTTAGTTCGCTGTGTTCTTTCTGCTGAGCTCTTTTTTTTTTTTTTTTTGCAAACAGCATCACTTATATTGTGCTGATGTCAACCCATCCCTCCCTCCTGCCATCCATGTCAGATGGCTGGCATGCTTAGTTTGGTAGTGTTATACATCTGCAGGCAGTTAACGTGGAGGCATGAATGGTTCAGACCAGACCAAGTCAACAACGGGAATACAAGAATTACAAGGTCCCTGACCGTGCCCTTGTCATGCTTTGCCACCCACACATGTTTTTCATCCAAAGCACATCCAACCTGGATGGGAGAAGAGGAGCCAATGCGGTGCAATTGCCAGTGGAAAGTGCAAGTAAGCCACCGATTTCAAGAGTAAATATGTATTTTGCAGTGTTTTGGATGGGAGCTAATTGTCCGCTTCATCCTGTCCTTTTCTGCACCTGCCAAAAATCAGTAGCCATTTGCATGTATTTGTATTTAGAGCTGACTGGATGAAATGGGACAAAATTAATCTCAAGCTTTAGTCAGTGGGCTGCTAAAATCTGGCTGATGGTGCTCAGGAGGGGAGTGTTGCTGTTGACTTTGAGAGAGCGATCGTCCCTTGCCCTTCAGCTGTGTTTTCATACACACAAGATTCACTTCACAATTTATCCCTGCCCCTCACCCCTGCACAGAAATGCATGAAGCGTCTGTCGCCCATATACCTGCAGCACGAGTAAACCTCCTGAAGAAAATGTGGCCTGAGGTTCCTCCAGCATGATTTCATAGAAGCTCAGAGGTGCTTTGAAAAGGAAAACTTAACTACTGTGCATTTGCAAAACCTTTTAGTGCCTGCTTGCTGGGCAGCTTGGGCAAGAGACAATTTGGAAGCTGCCAGAGTCAGTAAAAAATGGTAGAGACAGGCTTTTCTAGGATCTTTTCTTCTGTTACTGGGTTAGCTTTTCTCTGGATTCTGTTCAGATCAGATGTGGTCATGCAAAAACAAAAAAGCAACAACAACAACAAAACCCACGCAAAAGAAGGTCCATGCTAATCCCCATAGAAGCCAAGGCAGAGGATATTTGCTGGTAGGGATGATGTGAACGCAGTTGTGCACCCTTTGCTTGTTGAAGCTTGCATGTTGTTGTTACTTTAGCAGTTGTCTGAAGCCCTGGGGCTCTGGGGATGGTAGTTTCCCAGAGTTGTGATTGCCGTTTTTATTTTTCCTTGGAGCTCAGGTGTATTCTGGTGCAGAGAATCTCAGCCTGGTTTGAATGAGAAAGATGTGAGGCTATCCCAAATAGACGTGGGCAAACGTTTCACTGTGTGCAGAACACAAATCCAGACCTTTGGGTACCGCTCGAGATTGTCGCAATCCGCTTCTTTCTCCATGAGCTCGTTCAGAATCACTTCATTGTTCTGTTCTGTTTGAACCTGGAAATAACGGTGTGGGGACTTTTTTTTTTTCTGCTGTGGTGTGATGTGAAGAAAGGGAGAACCCTTCCTGCTGAGCTAGATATTGCCTGTGTTCAAGCCTCGTTCCTTACCTGAAGCTCAGGCTGTAGGATCAAATGAGATGGCAGATAGCTGCATGTGTTCCATGGGCTCTTCACCAACGAGGAGGGAAGCAACTGGTGGCAATTAAAATAAATCTGCGCAAGCAATCTGGGCTTTAATATAAATTTAAACATACTTGCAACCCAATTGGAAAGGGTAAAAATGAATGATGATGATAAAGTAATGTGGACTGTTGTTTCCTGCTGTACATTTTAAAACAAAACCAACCAAAAAAACACCGCAACTAAAAGGCATTTCAAGCAGACAAAACTGATTTGAGAGCGTAAACTTTCCCCCTCTCTGGGACACATACAGCAAGGTAACTGTTTGAAAACCAGGCACTGTTACACGCGGGTTTATTTGGATTTGTGCACGGCTGGGTTTGTCAGATGGTCTTTTACAGCGAGCGTAGCAAGAGGCCACGATCGAAAGCTCATTGCAGATGATTTCTGGGTGACGGGACTCCTGGGTTTCAGCCCCAGCTCTGCCACGACGTTGCTGTGTAACCTTGGGCAAGTGATTTAACCTTTCTGTGCCTACAGTTTACCCATCTGTACATGGGTATAATAATATTTACCTACCTCACAGGGGTGTTGTGAGGCTTAAGCAAATGCGTGCGAGAGGTGCTGGAACTGCTCCGTGATGTGTGCATTCTTGCTGGGTTTGTGCTGTTATCAGGAATGAGCAGTAGTGGGGTTGGTTACAACACGTGGAGGGAAATCTCGCTGGTCTGTGCATGTGTCGAGAAAGTGATCTTAAGTCTTTTCTTTCCCCAAAAGCAAGGAATGGAGAAAACTTCTGTGCGCCAACTGAATAGCCTTGCTTTCCCAGTCCGATGTAATAGCACTGTTTGCAATATGATTTTTCTAACCCAGCGGGTGACCTTTCCCTTCTCCTTTCTGTTTCTGGAAACTTGAAACTATAAAGATCACAGAAGTATTTCTGAACCGAACAGATTACTGATGAATACTTGAATTTCTTTAAAAGTTGCTCTCATCAGCCACGGTTAAAGTGCACTAACCTTTCAGTCATCAGCTTCCATCTGAATACAGTGAAAAATTTGCTCACGCTGTTTTGGAATAGCCTGGACCTTGCTTGGGAGGCTGGTATACTGTTTGCTAAGGACTCTTGTAGGCATGGGAAAACTAGAGTCACAACTGATAAACACATGAAAAACCTTTTGTTCTTTTTGGTTTTGCCTTTACGTTTCCTGACTGCCTAGGACAGCACAATAATCGCAGTTTACTTGGTCATATAGTAGCTTTTTTTTTTTTTTTGAACAGTTTCCTTACGTGAAGGGTGAAAGTGGGTTGTGAAAGGATAATCTAGAGTCAACGGTGCTCACATGCGGCTCTTCCCTAAGCACCCGCTTCCCTGGAGAAAACCCGGGCTGTGTCGAGACACTAGGCCGGGCCTGCCTTCACCGTCCTTCCTCAGGCAAAACCCTTTGCCACCAGCAGGGGTTTTGGCTGATGATGTGCCCATCGAGGTGGATTCACCCCTGGTTTAACCCCCAAACGCTCGGGTGAAACCCAGGGTAATTCTCGATAGTGTGAGGGAAGGGGTTCGGGTCATTGCTTCAGGTATCGCCACTGGTCAGGGAATTCAGAAGGGAAAAAAGCATGTGACAGAAAGCCTTCTATTGATTTATTTATTTATCTTTTTAAATTATTACTATTTTTTCTTGTCTAAGTGTCCTGACCATCATATAATGTCTTTTTTTTTTTTTTTTTTTTTTGGAAATGCAGCGTGAGGCAAGACTTCCTGCTCCCTTTTCGCGAGGCTTTTTGAAGCCTGCTCGTGTCCTTATGCAGGCAAAACCCACGGGTTTTGTTGTTGGGCCTCGCTTTCTCTCCTGAGTGAGGACCGTGAAATCAGGCCCGTTCCAGACAACCGGGCAGCCTTTCAGGGGGCCGTCTTCTTCGCTTAACCCAAGACCTGCCTTGCACGAAGCCAGAACGAAGCTAGGAAACCCTCCACCTCCACCTCCGTCTCAGTCTGCCGCCTCTCTTCCTTGTCCCTCTCCTGTACCACCACGGGGAGGTCGGTCAAAGTCTTCTGGCTCCATGGGCCGGGCTCTTCCACACGGCTAGCCATGCAGCCACATATCCTCCCTCCGGGGCAGGGCACATTCGGAAGCCCTCTTCTCATAGATGGGCCTCTCTTCATGTGCAGCAGCTTGGGGTCTGCTCCTTCCCCTTTCATCTCCCCAGCCATTTCTTTTCCCTGTTTTAAGCACTTCAGCTCAGTGCTTCTGGGTTCTTTTTACCGCTTCTGTTCCAAAAAAAAAAAAAAAAAAGAAAGAAAAAAAAAAAGATTGAAGCTGGAAAAAAATCACAGCAATGTAACTCCTTCGGTGCTATGCTAACTGCTTTGTTCTACCCAACCAAATGCTGGCCAACATACAGATCGTCCCTCTTTGTCCTAAGAAGCACCACCACACATCCGTGTCTTGAACAGGGATGGACGGAGAGGGGTGAGAGAGGGCAAGAGCGGTTCGGAAAGAGATGAAAGTCTTACGTGTATCTAGTAGGAAAAAAAAAAATTAAAAAAAAAAAGAAAAAAAAGAAAAAAAAAGATGTAAATGCAGACTGCTTTCAAAGCTAATTGTCGCCCACCTTGTGGAAATAAATAGGATAAATAGGATACAGCCTTTAAGGTATTGAGGGCATTATATATATATATATATATATGTATGTATATATATAAGAAAAGAAAAAAAAACAATAAATTGCCCTTTAATTTTCCTGGAAATGCACTGTTCGACAGTAAACCCACCTGGCTGTCTTTGCAGCCAGCTGTTTGACTTCGAGCCGCTCCAGCAGCACTGGCTGTTCCAACTGCAAAGGTCAAAAGGCAGGAGGGGAGAGAGAGCTCCTCCCGCGGTGTGTTGGGTCTGAGCTGGAGCGGGTGGCTATGAATTTTCGGGATTAAAGGGACTAGTCGGCGTGTATGCCTCGGTCTATATACACAGTCCTGTGGAAATATAGGCAGGTTATACACGCCATGTTACTGCAGCAGTATATATGTTTTAATATATATGAATACATTGCGAATCCCAAAGGGCTTTCCAAGATGAGGAAGGTAGTTTCTGCTGCGAGCTGCTAGCAGTATGGGGATTGCAGGCAGGGTTGTAATAAATGTTCCTAGTACGGTTGCTTAAAAGTGAAAACAGGGCCAAAATCCATCAGAAGCTTAAGGGCCTGCTGGGGAAATGCTGTACCAACTGATCTTCCTCTTTTTAAGGATTTTGGAAGCCAAAATCAGACCAAAACTTACAGCCAAGTGCAGTGTCAGTAAAATCAGAAAAGCTCCACTGATGTCTTTGCACTCCTCATCCCCAAAACATTCACTTCTGCTGGTGCCAGGGGAGCCCAGACTGGGCATTACTGGTCCTACTGGGCTTTCCTTAACCCACGATAACAGACTTCCTGTTTGAGCTTGTGGTTTTTGTTGAAGACCAAACAGGTCTTGGACAAAATCAGGAGTTTCTTCTCAAGTAGAGCCATCTGAGTTTGGGAACCCCCTGACAGGGGCTCCCGTAGTGTCTGGCCCTAGCTGGCTTCCCCTGCCACCAGTACCACCATGGCAGTGGGAACAGGCAGCAAACCTGGTCCTCCTTCGTGGGGACCCGACCCCCAAATCTGATTTCAAGCCCTTAGGATTCAAACGGCAGCTGCCACCCAAAGGGAATGATGATTGTTTTCTCTCCAGATGTCGTTCTCATCCACCAGTCACAAGCACAAGGAGCTCATATTATCCCGTATTTGCCAGTAAAACCCACTGCCAGAGCCCCCCTCCCTCCAACCCAGCTGAACACCACCTGCACGCCACCCCCGTCTTCCCTCTCCTTTTTTTCCACCTTAAAAGCAAACACTGTTATTTCCCAAGTAACGAAGATCCAGGACAAATGCCAGATGATTACACCTGCAATCTGTTCGCTTTAGGATTTTATTTCAGTTTCAGAGGGCATATGAGTACACACAGAGACACATGCCCGCAGAAATTTCACTAGCCTGGAGCTGAAGCCACTTGACTTCAGTGGACTTGCTCTGAGCTGGCACTGCTGGAGGAGAAACCATGCACCAAGTGTCCCCCAGTGTCACCCCCAAATTACTGGAGTTTCACACTGTTCCCATATAATCTGGTGTGGGTGTTTTTTTTTCCAAAAAATACTGCAAACTGGGTGTCAGTCAGCAAATTTATGATGGATAAGTAGTAGGGGAAGTGTACTGGTTCTCACTTATCCATAGTACTCTTAGTGCTACTCCACCAACTAAACAAGCCTTAAATTGGGTGTAATTGCAGCCATTTGGAGGAGAGCTGCAGTGCATGTTTCCTAAAAAGTGTCCAGGTAAGTATCACAGCCAAATCCCATGGCCCCGTCCTCTCTGCTTAGGGAGAGTGAGAGGGAAGAGATTTTACGTCAAGCATCAAAGTTTGCCATGAGCTACAAAACGTGCCCTCTATCAGAAAAAAAAAATAATAATAATAATAATCAATGAATTTGATGAAGGGTTCAGCTCTCCCAGCTGTTTTACCATTCCAGCCTTTTGTTCCGATGGGAATGGGAAGTGGCTTCAGAAGTGCTGAAATCACTCGGGGAAGGGCTCTTTCGCATCTAGGCCTGGTGGCTTTTGTGTCATCGGGCCAGGTTCAGACCATTCCACTAACAGCAATGTCATTCCCTGGTATGAAACCAGTATAAGAGCAGGAGTGAGGCCTATGGGTGATATCCCATGTATTGCTTAATGCTGATGTACTTGGAGAAGGCCTTTCACCATGGCCCAGCCCCAGGAGCAGTTCCCCTGATAAAAGGAGTTCCATGGAAAGCCTAGATATTTTGGAGGTTTTTAAGATTTCTTGATTTCAGAGAAATATCATCACTTTGGTGTGTATATTTTTGGATGGACTGTGGTATACAGAAGGTAAAATAATGGGTGCCTGTAGATCTGTGTTCTCTTTCCATCTCTGCTACGGGCTGTTGGGTAGGAAAACCAAGGAGATTTTAGGGATGCCTCAGCTGAATTCCCTAGTACCATCGGCTTGGGCTCCAGGGAGTGTGATATGGGAATGGTCGGGCTGTTGGCTGGCTCCCATCACCATCCCCACCTCCAGCCCTGGATCTCTGCCATACTTGCCCCATGCATTGCAACAAAGCACTAAAGATCCTGCCCTACAGAAGTGTTGGGAAGACAGGCTGGTTAAACGCTTCTGGCAAAGCTCTTGAGCACCTTCTGACTGAAAGGAATTCTCTCAGTTCATGGCGTCTTCTAAAATTAACTTCCATCCTAGGAGCACTTTTGATTAGTGAATTTTGATAGTACCGGAAAATTGGCACAGCCATAGAGAATAGCACAATTTAAATACTTACATTTCAGAAGTGCCACTTTTCCCATAAACATTGAAATTTGACTAATCATTGCCGGAACTCTTTGTTAGCATTCAAAACCCGGAAAACGTTCTTGCGCTTGATTCCCCGGATAAACCTTATTCAAAGAGCACAAATTCCCAAATCACCCCCAAAAGAGAAGCTGCTAAAGCAGGACACCTGGGTTCTTCTAATGCTTTATCAATGTAATAAACTGTAAGCACTGAATATTGCCCATCCGCCTCGCAGTAAGCACACTGGGACCACGGCCAGGATTAGTACACCTGAAGTGGGGGTACTAACATCCGAAGTGTTGTAGGACTGCAGTATTCATGCTGGGCAGAACAGGTCAAAGCAATGCAGCAAGTCCCCTTGTCCCTGACTCCACACAGCCTGGCAGAGACAGAGAGGGAGGCTGATCGTATTTGGGCTGTTACAAGGAGCACAAGATGCCACGCTAAGCTTGTCTCCATCCTCTGAAATGCTTCGCTCTCCCTTAGGAAAGCAGCCGTGGAAGTCAACTGGGAAGCCAGGGATTTACTGTTTGGGCATGGAACTGGAGAAAGCAGAGGTGGAAATAGCACGTGGGTCATCAGGCACATCCTCAGGAGCCACATCCCTGCATCTCATTGTTCCCCTAAATCCTGTCCAGTTGGAAATGATCCAAAGAAGGGCCTTGCTCACCCCAGACCCTCTTGATAAGGCACATTAAACAGAAATAGTGGTCTAAGCTTTCCTAGTAAGATTTTTTTTTTCTTTGTTTTGTTGTTTGGTTTGATTCTTATTTTGCTAACTAAGCTTGAAACTCAGTCATGCCCATGCCTTGAATTTTGCCTTATTAACCAAACTCAGCCCATTCTGGACCCAGGTCATTCATCTGAAGCTGTCCTTCCAGTGCCGTTTGACCCAGCTGCGGCTTGCAGATGAGGAAGCCCATCCACAGACAGCCTCTTTCCCCCCCGTGGTGGCATTTCAGCACCGCTCCCAGTTCCCAGCAAGCTGCATGTGTGGCATTTGGGAGATAGAAGGAGCTCCCTGCTCCCAGCTGACCACGAGAAGCAGCTGAGGTCAGCCCTGACCCTCTCCTTGCATTCCCCTGGAGCTTGATGGCCTAGATCTAGGCAATGCCACGGGGAGCGGGGTCAGGATGCTGCCCAAAAAGCTGCTTGGATGGTGGCTTAGATGGGCTGGGCTGACAGTTGTCAACAGGGTGCTAAACTGGTGCTATTAACTTGGCAGAGTGCCTGCCAGTCTCTTTTTTCTTTCTTGATCACCCAGCAATTACCTTAGGCGTGGGTTTATAGGCACTCTGTAGTGACTTCTCTTTTCCCAGGAGGGCTCTCGCTAGGCAGTCTGTCTTGTTCCCCAGCTCTTCCTCTAATTTCTACATCTCGGAGGGCAAGGTGGGCATGTGCGTGGGCTTCGGTGCCAATTCACGAGCAAAAGAAACAGAGCGAAGGCCAGCCAGAAAGCTCACTGCAGGATTCGCCGAGTGAGGAGGGGAGGAGAAGCCCGGGATAAGACTCGAGAAAACGAGACTTGCAGATTTTGATCTCCGTCTCAATCCGACGGGACTTCGGTACATCCGCTGAGACTGCTGCCTGTGGCCGGGACAGTTTTGTCTCCGGGCTCCCGGGGAGTGACAGATTGAGATATTCAGGGCAGGGCTCTGCGGAGGGATGAGATCAGACTCGCTGAGTGCCTTTGACTTCCTCTTGCTCTAGTGGAAGCTGAAGGCATCCAGCGCATCCCAGGAGGCAGCCCACGTCAGGCTGTGCCCTGTTCCTCGTACATTATGTTTTGAGCGTCACCGTACATCAGTGTGAGCATCCTGAACGTGGCAAGATGTGGTCTTTTTAATTTAGGAAGGCTGTTGAAAAGTGTCCAAAGTGCTAGATAAGAGCTCGCAAAATCAACATGCTCGTTAAAAAGACCAAATTCTGGCCTCCATTTCACCAAGGCACCGGGCGCCCTGTACGAACCCCACTATTTTTTAAGGGATCGCCCTCTTGTTTTCTGCCATCGGCAAGACCAGAATTTGGCCTGTCCCCACCTGCCCTCATTAACTCCAAAAGCCCTTTATTTGTTGACAACGGTGGTGTTAGGGCAGTGACATTTCAATTCCCCAGACCCCGTGGTGCCTTTTCTTGTGGTGCTTACCCTTCACAGAGCTTCAGTCAAGGCAACCACTCGCATCGAACAGCAATGCCAGTACGTCTCCTCCGTATCACGTGCCAGTGCAGTAACAGAATTTAATGTATACATATATAAATATAGATAGATAGATAGATATATTGCTATTGTTATAATTATATATATATATTGAGGTTCTGATGACGCTGTATGGGGAATGGACCATTCCTCTGCAGGATTACACACAGCTCGAGTGAAACCAACAGCTCAACGTCCTGTCAAGGGTTGCGACCTGGGCAAGGAGCTTCTCTCGTGCGCGTTCCTTCTCCAGCTCCTTTCTCACCTCCTGCCCATCTCCTCCCTGCTGCCAGGATCTGTTCTGCACCTCAGCAATTTCTCGCAATTGCTGGGGCAGATGCCCTTTGGTGACATCGTCCTCCCGCTGCAGGACAGGGAGATGTCCCCTTGCTGCAAGAGGAGGACGGTGTGGCTGATGGGGCAGCATCCTGGGGCTGTGGCTTTCCTTTTTCTGTTGCACCAAGGGGGTACAAACCCCCAGCTTGCAAGCCGTGTTTTCCCACTTTGGGAAAACCAGCCGCCTTGCCTGCTGGTGAGCATCCCCATCTCCTCTTCCTGACCAAGAAACCCACTTGGTGCTTTATTTTTTGCTCAGTTTCCCACGCCGCTCCGGTGACGGGGAGGAGGGAGGCTGGTGAACGCCGTTTGCTTTGCTCATGCCAGTAGTTCTGCCTGACTTTGGGGGGGACTTTTTTTGTCAAGGGACTGCTGGGTTGGGTCAATCATCACCTTGTCGTTACCTATTGTCTTGCTGAAACTTAAGGGCCCATTTCGGATGGAACAGATGTTGAGTGAAGGTATTTTCTACTAAAGGGAACAACACCAATAATACTGTAAAAGGTGCTAGAATCAAACCTCATTTTATATACTTTGGTTCTTAGAGAAAACAAATACACAGAATTCTTCCTGTGCAGCCTTACTGTAGATTGTTATAACCAACTCTTTATCCAAAAAAACAAAAAAAAAAAAGTGAAAAGGTTAAAAAAGGACAAAAATGAAGCGATCCTGTATAAAGTGTAACAAATATGACTTTCCTATATAAATGTAAATGATCAGACGTATATTAAAATGCACTTGAGGCAGGCGGCAAGCATGAAAAGCTTTTGAAGTGTCTTTTTTAATGTGCAACACCTGTCTTTTTTTTGGTTGGTTGGTGCAAGAGGGAATGTGCCAAGCACTTTTATTTCCTTTTAGTTCTGGTTATGATCTTGGGGGGAAAGGAAAGAGGGATGGGAGTGCGGGAGGTTTAGCTAACAAGCAAACCTGAAATATACATCTCTTTTATTATTATTTTTTTTTTCATGGGGGTGTTACTTTATGACACTGGGGACTGTGCTTGGACTCAGTTCCTTTCTCAAAAGCTTTTGGAAGCTTTGTTGCCTGCCCCAGGTGCTGAGTGTAACTCTTACCTCAAGAACGCTTACAAAAAGAGTCAATTGTTTTTTCCCATCTCTGGAAAAATCAAGCAAATGACAACAACAAAAAGAAAAAGAATTGATAAAGCAAACAACCAGCAGTGAATGAAGTAACGAGAATAAAAAAGAAAGAAGTCAAAGCAGAGGTTTGGTGATCAAACCAAGCCATTCTGGTGCTTTTCCCCTTTTTATGTTGCTAATGATCAAAATTACATGAGATGGGCTAGGACAAGTTTGTGGTCTTAGGATGTAGCAAAAAATGTATTTAAAAAGAATACACATTTGCATGGAAAAAACTCTGATGGAGCATTTAAAGAATGGCTGTTTCAGTGTCAGACGTTTAATGTTAGCATGTGTGTGTGCTGTATATACCTTTTCATGTGTGACATGTACAGTTGACTGAGGAAAAAAAAACACGTATGGAACCGAACAAAAAATAATAATCAAATGCTATTTTATCAGATGATGCACTTTTTCACCTTGATGAGAAGCCACTGTTCACAACTATGCAATCTTCCAGTTTCTCTCTCTCTCTCTTCTCTCCAACCTCAAATTTCCCAACTATTTTCCATAACCTAAACCGTTTTTTCTTTTGTACAAAGAAACACAAAAAGTTCCAAACTCTGGTTCAAGGTGAGAGTGCTACTGTGACTTTTCTCAAACGATAAGAGCTAACAAACAGACAAACAAAAGGGGTTTGGTTTGGTTTGGTTTTTAAGAAAAAAGGAGGTTCGGACATGACCCTCTTTATGTTCTGTAAGTGAATTGATGTTTTCTACATGTGCCAGGCTTCCGTTGACTGTTTTTGGGTTTGGTTTTGTTTCTTGATTCATGTTCTGTATCTTAGGTTTTAGGAGTGATTGATTTATTTCCTTATGTGTTTCTTTTTTCTTTCTTTTTTTTTTTTTTTAATTCTGGTTTTGTATTGTAGGTATTGGGGATGTGAAGATGAAGGTGAAATTTGGCTTAACTTCAAGTGTTTTAGTACATGTGTGTGCTATATGTATATAGTTTTCTACATAGAAAAATTTACGCGCTTTTTAACGCACTTTACGACATGTATGTACAAAGTTGTCTATATAGAAAAAGTAGTGAGTGTTACCTGACCTTCAAAGAAGAGAGTTTTGATTAAGAGAAATCCAGATATTTGAGTATCTCCCGCGCGCGTGTGTGTGTATTATATACTATATTATATATTATAGAAATATATAATAGCGTATGTCCATGTTAGGGTGTGTATAATATATACACGCATCCGAACACATGATCATGCCCATCTATACCATAAAAAAGAGGCTTTGACTTTGTTTAAGGTTTTAAGCTACAATAAATAGCCTGGCTCTACTGGGTAATCTCCTTCCCTGTCCTTGGATGAAAGGTAGAAAATTGTCCTCCCTTGCTGTTCCCAATGCACTGTCCCCTTCACATGGGAGAATTGTGTGCATAAACCCAGGGGGATTCCGCCTTTAGAACCTTTCTTTCCCCACCCCAGTTTACCAGTGGGTGCCGAGGAAAGAGGAAACAGGTCATCCAGTGATGAGCTCAGGAAACCGAGACCACGAGATGTGGCTGCCATGTCCCCTGCCCGCCACTGACTCACCGTGCCACTTAGAGCAACATCACTCCCACTTCTCTGTGCCTGTCAGATTGGGGTTGCTGATGCTTACCAAGCCTTTAAGCACTTTGCACTCATGGTCCCTCTCTGCAAATACTGCAGGGTTCCCCTCAACACCAGTGGGAGGTGATTCGGGCCAGTTTACAGTAAGGTCTTCACCAACTTACCCCCATTGTCCATCTCTCTTCTGCTCTTGAAGCTCACCACTGCCTCACTGGTCTATGCTTTGTCCTTCATCATCGTACCATTATGCTTTAAATGAGCACCAGAGTGCTTCTCCTTCCTTCCACTCAAGTTTTCCCAACCCTTGAGAGCCATGGCCAACCACGCTAAAAGACTTCAAATCCCTTTGTCAGGCTCTCCTCAGCCTTGGTACCTCCAGGCACTAAAACAATTTTGGAAAGGGCAAGAAGGTGCTGCTGTTACCCTGCTCTTGCTCCACATCCTGCGTGCGGACCTCCTATTTCTTGGGGTAGGGCAGATGAAACCCCAATTCCAACTTCACTGCTCATTGGGCAGCTGACTTAGTGAAGCTCTTCCAAGTGACCAGAGGACAGCTGGGCTGGGTATCACACTCATCTCCAGATATAGAAAAAGCCCTTACTGGAGCCAGCAGAAGTGGGAAGGACAAGGGAATGGGTTTGTGGCCTCTCTTCCACGTGTCAGTGAGAACACGAGTGTCCATACCGGACTGTAGCAGCATGGATGTCTCTTTCAGGGTAATGGCAGCATGCTCATGCTTGAGTCATTCTTTGTGTCACCCTTCCTATTGAAGTTAAACCCACATTTATCCAAAAATAGCTGTAGTGGAAAAGCTGTGGACAGTCTTCCCATCTTTCACAACCTCATGGCTGCAGCTCTGGGCAGTCAGTTGCTTGATCCACATGGGTTCAGAAACCTGCTGTGGGTGCTTCACGTAGCTCAGTTCTCTAGAAAGCAGCATCCATATCTAAAATATTTAAATATAAGACACCTCACCCAGCCTTACACACTGACTGTGTAGTGGTATAATGTGTAGTGCAGCTGTATTGCCCCAAATGTCTACTTATTCACTCTTCCTGCACAAACGCAGGCTCTTCCATCTACCTGCAATGGCAAGTTTCAGGCTGTGGCTGGTGTTTGCAAGGCGCTATGGCTGTCTCTTGGACCTGCCGTTAGGATGCTGGGATCTGTGGGTTGGGTGAATGGTTAATCCCTCACACAAATCAGACAGTGCTTTTCCCCTTGAGTCACATTAAGGCGACTCACCTGGTTTCTTTCCCTGAAAATGCAGCGCTGAGAGGTGCCCATCTAAAAATGAGGCCAAATGAGGTCATCCTCTACTGCAGTTAGAGGTTTGTACTAAAGCCTTAAGGAAAAAATAAAATAAAATACTTTTCTAATTGCAGGATTTTGCAAATAGAGAAACATAGACGGCAAGTTTGGCTCAGTCCATAACCATGCAGTTAAAGTCCTCTAAATTCCCACACTCCTGTTTCTTAAAGGGAGTAAGTTGCAAAGGCTTCTCCCTTCCATGGCTCAACAAGAAAATTTGTGTAAGGGAAAAAATACACAGAGGACACTTGCCAATATATTCTCCCTCTCCAGGTTATCCAGCACCTTCAATGAAATGCAATGAACCCACTGGAGCTAAAATTTGTTCAAAATATATTTTTGTGAAATGAAAAAACAAACTTTTAAGAGAGTGTTGGCAAACAGTGGGAGAAGTTTGCTCTGTGGACAAGTATAAAGCCACTTGTAGCTTTGGGGCCCTAAGAGGGAACGTATTTTGTGACCCCCCTGATTGGGGATGTTTAATCAAAGTACTTTGCTTGTTGGCTTTATGAGTGTGGGACAGAAATCCTCTAGTTCAGTCCAAAAAGCTGGATATCCAGTGAATTATCAAGATTTGAGCTGCAACAATGACTTGTTCAATAGATTTATACAGCAAGCTGGTAGCTTCTTCACATGGTAGCACATGGGCTTCTTCATCTCATTAGCAATTCTTTCTGGTCAATTTTCCTCATTTTCTTTAATTTAACCACCACATTGAAAATGACATGAAAGATCAGATTGTGGCCATTGATGGAACAGCTGGGGACTTGTACTCCTTCCAGGGCACCACTTCCTACCTTTGCAGCAAGCTTAGCAGATACGTCTGAGCAGCAGCAAATAGGCTGCCTAGTCTGGAGCTTCAAACTTTGTTTTGTCCATGTTTCACAATGAGCATGAGATCTCCTTCCATCGCTGGCAGTGTGTGGCTCCTGCATCCTGAGATACGAGGGTGCCATGTCCTTTCTTTTCTTTATTCTCACCTCTTAGGTGAAGCTGGTCCAATGGCTTGAAGAAAAGCCTTCACCAACCATCCCCTGCTCAATTGCCCTTGCTGGCAATGTTTACCTGTACCCAACCTGGTTCCCCCTGCTGCAGTTAAACCAACTGCTACTCATCTTCTTGTCCTTACCACTATGGACATGCCACATACACACCATCCTGGATTGATAGACTAAATATAAAAGCCAGTATAAGCCCAAAGTTATCTCAACTCCCTCCCCTGAGCTATTGGGATTCAAATTACCTGAAGAGCCCCAGTGATCCAGGTGCCTTAGCAAGTCTTGTAGGAGTGCAGACCAAGCAGCCAGATCCCACCAGGTACCCACACTGGTCACACCACCGCCCGGTCACTTCAGTGGTACCGTCTTTCTCGCCACGTATCTGCTCTTGCCTAAGAAGAGCAACAGAATCCATCAAGGGGCTGCCCTTCTACTGAAGCCTTGTTTTGTTGGCCATTGTCAACAAGTCCAAGCTAATATTCACGAGCGTGTGTTGGTGAATGTAGCCTCAAGCATTCCCAGGGTCTGCTGCTTCCCCTTGGCCATCAAAAAGAGAGGGGAAATGGCTTATCTTTCCTTCACATAAGATCAGTATCTTCCCCTGCTGCAGACCCCCCTCTTTACATTCATGTCCTGCTAGTACCCCTAGAACACAGGCTATTTCTCAGAGCTGTTTTATCACCACTGAAAGTCATGAAAAATCAATGGAGAAATTTCCCTTGAAGATGACTAGTTCGTAGAAGACACTTCTGATTTACTTCTGCCTTCTTCCCCCCCCCCCCCCCGCCCCCTTCCAAATGTCATTGTGTCTAAACAGACTGTAATACAGTTATCAGTGTTAGTAGGATCCATTGGTTAAGCTGTGAATCAAAGCTCACTGCTGTGCTGGATATACATATGTTAATGACAGTTGTGTTAAGCCAAATTTAACAGCTGGATTCTTCAACATCCCTTTGTTTTGTATCTACCTCACTATGATTTCTTTGATTTCTTGTGATTTAGTGTTGTATACAATGTCAGAGGTGATATGTAGATAAAAATATATATATATATATAAAAATATATATTTTTTGCTTTGCAATAAAGCTCAAAGCTATAACACTGAATATTCATAAAATGTCATAATCTTTATTGTGATGTTCCCTTCTTAGTTGTAAAATCCTGTCTGGATCCTATTTTCCTGTACACTGGAATTGATATTGTGCTCATGAGTGAATGGTTATTATTTCTGTTACTTTTCCATTTAAGTGATATTTTTGAAATGTGAGATAGACACCAGAATTGTCAAGACATGAATTGGTTTATGTATTTTTTCCCCGTATATAGCCTGCTTGTAACTGGAATCAAAATGTGACATTGAAAGAAAATGATTTGCAGTCCTGATCTTTCAATTTTGTTTTTTTTTCTGATCTTAGTATTGAATTTGGCAGGGAGCAGAGAGGGAGCAAAAAAAGGAAGCTATTAGGATGAGCATAGGAAGGAATGAAGGAAAGATATTCATCACTATTTGAGCAAAGAGGGGATTCGTTCTTTGAAATAATTGAAACGAAATGTGGCAGGTACCTGAGCATGGAGACTGCACTCACTGAGTTTAATTCCAAACACTGAAAAGCTGAGTGCCTAATGGCAGTCACTGGACCAGAGTCATTAATCCAGGTCCTTTCTATGGGAATGGAGAGAGACAAAAAGTTCCCTAGGGCAATTCACACCTAAGACATTTGTCTAAGATGTGTGAGATGCATCTCCTTCAGGAAGGTTGTGTCTCGCCATCTCTGTGGATGGAGCTGAGATGAGCTCACATTAGACACCTCAACTGTATTGGCTAACGTCAAGGTCAAGGACTCCTATCGTAAGTGTACCAATACCATCCAGGCAAATGACAACTGTCATTTTTCGTTATGTGCATTATTCTGAACCATGTGATACCCTGTGCTCCATCAGGGAAGGGACGAGGAAGGTGGGAGCTCCTGCTCTCTTGGTAAAGTGCGAGGGACTTTGCCTGTTGCTCCTATGCTCAAGTGGTAGAAAATGTCCTTGGACCCAGCAATACCGTAACGAGCAACTTCTGGCACAGAAATGCTGGCTGAGCCCTGCAGTGGGGAGACAACCATCAGGGAGAACTGTTGAGGTGGACGGGACCTCTCATCTCTTTATTCCCAGTAAAGCCTTTCCAAGAGCCACACAGCCTTATCCCTCCGCTGGAAATGTTAGGGGACAAAGCCTGCGCTGAGCTTCCCCATCAGCTCCCACGCTGCTCCCAGAGGCTGGAATTTGAAAGGAAAAGCATCGAGGCCCAAATGCTGGGACTCTTTGCTTGATTAGCAAATATTTCCCAGGATCTCATGTATTGACTTTACTGGAAGCAGAGTGAGGTGAATCCTCTCCAGTTTCTTTCCACCAGACTGGGGGAAAGTAACATTTTCCCCAACTGCTTTGTCAAAGCAAAGAGAAAAGTAATGACCAGAAGGAATCAGACACAAATGAAATATGACATATTCTTTAAAAGTAAGGAGAAAAAAAGCACTACTGAACTCTGAACTTAAGTCCAGATATTCCACCAGGGAAAAAAAAAAAAAAAAGGAAAAGGAAAAAAAAAAAGGCAAGAAATGAAACCCAAATATGAATAAATCTAAATGGAGAAAATGTTATTGGGTTTCACCTAAAGCACATGACAGGACTGCAAAATACATCATTTAGAGTGGATTTCACGAGACCTCTTCTGTGTTGTCTTCTATCTAAAATTTGCACAATTGTTCAGTACAAACAGCAATTTTTTTTCCTCATTCTAATCTGGTGTCTGTACAAATATGGCTTGGTTTTGAGTTTGTTTTTATCATTTTTGTTGCCTGTTCCCAGCAATTTCTATTTTTATGGTGTAGTATTTTGTCTATATGGAATGAAATACAGATGTGTTCATGAAATTGTATAGCAGATGGAATTACAGGTTGGAGTTGATTTGAAAAAAAAAACTAACAATGAGAAAAATATCTATATGAAAAGTATGCTTCCAATGTGTGTGTTTGAATTTGAGCATTTTGTCATTTTCCTGAGCTTTTTGAAAGGCTTGTTTTGAAATAATGAGACTTAATGAAGGTTGGGGTTTTTGAGATACAAAAAGCACAATTACTGTTATACTGTTATCATTTTTTTGAGGTTCCATTTCGTTATTTCATTCTTTGCCTATCTGGACATTGTAATCCCCAAATTTTGACATGAAATATATAATCCTTTGTATCTGCTTAATAATCATCTTGCATTAGGCAAAAGGAAGAGATGCAGCTGTTTTATTTCTGCTCTGGAATCATGCAGAATTCCTGGCCTTATTTGTCTTTTTATTTGCTTTAAAAATAGGGTTGGGTTTGGTACTTGAGGTTATTCTCTTTGAGACTTACTGTAAGGCCCCTGAGGTCTTCTTTTAACTGAGTGACATAGTGAGTCTAAGCAGTAAGCATAAGACAGCCTTGATTTTACCACATCTGCAGTGAAATGTGACGTGTGAAGGGATAGGTCATGCAGAGCGTTGGTGGATCTGATTTGGCCACATTGATAATTGTTGACGAGGGGCCAGGCTTATCTGTTTTACACTCCACAGCTGCAGAGAGAGGCGCTGAATTGATGTCTGAGTAGCATTAGCCGTGTCCTCAGATGTCCTCAGATTGATCGGTTGGTTGATTGATGAAATGGGAAAGTCTTAAGCGTTTCTTTGTCATAATCTCTTTGAACGGAGCCTACATTTCCTTCCTTTCTTTTCACAGATATTTCCACTGATGCTCATGGGATGCCTTTGGGTTTGGGCATGGATGCATTTTCTTGTTAAGTCTTCTTGTCGCTTTGCTACGGTGGTCATATCAGGACAATTTGCTGATGCAGACTTTGAAGTTTTACGGTCTTTTGTGGCTTTGCCTCTGCTTTGCTCAGAAGCTCTGTGTCTCTTCCATCATATGCAATAGCTCTGTGGAGGAAGGAGGGGGTCCCTCCAGCTTCATGCCAACTGGTGTGCTATCTGCTCTTTTCCAGGTTGTAAGACTATTCATTAAAGGGCCCATTTATTTTGGTGGATGTGTCGCGAGCAAAACCTTCCCCTCACTCCAGCTCTGTAAACGTGGGAGAGCTCTGCCAGCTTCAGTGCAGCTGACTCAGCGTTTGGCCTGGCATAGAGCAGCAGCATGCATTGGTGAGAAGGGTGTGCTGTTTGAGCAGGAGTTTCCTCTTGGGTGACTGTTGCATGACAGATAGCATAATATGTGGATATAATAGCATTGGAAATGTCTTCTGCTGTCTCCTGTGCTAAAGATAAGATTTGGATAAAAGAATGTGCAGGTTCTGGGGAGGGAGCTCTTAGAGAAACCAAGCCTCACTGGATTTTGGTTCTCCTTTGGAACTACTAGCCAAAAAGCAGATGAGATTGGACATGTTGTTTGCATGGGCTGTGTTTGGAACAGAAGTGACAGAAGAAAGTAATTTACTTATTTTTTGACCTCTTTAAAAAAAAAAAATGGATGTAAAGGAACTTCTGATGTGAACAGATGTGCAACAGACTCATTGGCAACAGCAGATCATCAGAGGATAAGGGAAGCTCGGCAGGCTGTATTAGTGGGTAGTGACCTTGCTTTTGTGGAGGCACCTCTGGGTGACCAATTAGTTCTGTCTTTAACAGAAGAGGCATCTGCTGTCTTTTGAAGCTGCAGATGAAGCCAATGGACTTCAAATTCTCCAAACTTGAATTCCTGGGTTGCTTGGGGATTTCTGGGAGCATCACTAGTGTTTTGGAAGGGACATGTTCTCCTTGGGATGTATGGCACTGAACTCTCACCCTGAAACGGGCAGGAAAGACAACTGAGAGGCCTAAGCAGGAAAAGCCCATGTTGGAAAGCTATCCAGTGGACAAACTCAACAGACTAAATTCTTTTAAAGCAGCTTTTATCCCACTGGTGTGAAAAATTTTCAGTCAGTTTCCCTAAAAGAGGCTGTGCCTTCCACAAAAGTCTGCATAGAAAACAAGTTGCATATGGAAGCACCATGACCATGGCACTAGGATCTGTCCACCAGAAGATGACTAGAGGAAGAGGGGCAGAGAGCTCTTGGAGTCCAAGAGCATAGATCCAGGAAGCTTTGAGCCGTGTTTCCCAATGGGGAACTGCAGAGCATTTTTAGTTCCTGAAATGACAAAGAAACAAGAGTGGTTCCTTTCAACAACGTGAGGTCCAGACCACTCTGGAGGTACCTAGAAGTTAAACTGACCTGAGATTAGCAGTGTCCTTAGATCCTTTAGGCAGCAGAGCACTGACAGTGGCTTGGGCTCTGTTTTATTCTCCCTCAGTGATCTCTGGAGACTTGGAGGCATGGAGCCCTGCAAGAAGTCAGAGTTGGCTCGCTCACTGCTCAGGTCAAGTCAGAATGGATGGAAGAAGGGGACAGAGATCCCCATGCTATTAAGAAGCAGATCTGTGTCCAAGATGTAACAACACATGGTAAAACTGTGTTTTGAGGGTTTCTGGGTCCTTCAGTGGCTGTACAGTTGGGCATGAGGTTATGCCAAGCTCAAGTGCTGAAAGAGAAACCAGTGCACCAGAAGATCCCACAAAAGGTACCAGAGCTTGAAATATATAGAAAAAATCTGCAATTTTATTCTGTTGAAGTCTTTCTCTGAAATATGCAGTCTTAGCAAAGAAAAGTAAGAAAGTGAGGAAGAGGGCAGTGAAACTAGTTATTGCCCTTCCACTTGTCAGGAAAAGGTGGTTTTTCAAACAGTAAACAGGTCATCTCAGACCCAAACAGAATCAGCCTAGAAACACCAGAGCAGTCTCACCATCCAGCCCACAGTTCTTCCTGACCATGACCTTGATGATCAGATATCCCAGGAGGAGGCGTAAGGCTGGTAAATATTGCGAGGATAATCTTCCCCAACTCAATAGGCACCATGCCCATCCCATCTCAGGCTGGCTTGAGTCTCAACGGTGCACCTTGAATGACTTTTCTGTAAGGACAATGTCATTAGTTGTGAGGACGGGGCTCTTCCTGCTGCCAGCCCCGCTTTGAACTGTTCGCTCACCACCGATGACCTCCGTTGGCAGTGAATTTCTTATAGATCTGCCTGGACACCCAGCTCACAGGTTGTACAGCCCAGCCAACTACTCCAAGGTGAACAGCCCAACCTTTTGCCTTCTGGGCCTGCTTGGGATCCCAGCTTATAATTTAGCGTGCCCTTTGTGTACCACTGAGACACAGGGAGAATGGTGGCACATTTGGATGTGCACTGAAGACGTTGAAGCTCTAGTCTTGATAAGAATGACAGTCTGTTATCCCATTCCTGTTGGGTTCCTCATCTGCATCCACACCAATAAATAGAAGAGCCCAGGGCCTGGGCAGAGGCCCTGCAACTCAGTTGTCAGTATTGCCCAAGTGTAAGCAAGGTCCTTGGCACAGTGTTGGTTGGGACAGATAGCACTGACTTGAAGAATTAGCCGGGGTCTGGAGACAACAAGCACTTTGTTTGGTTGGGGGCACCTTGTTTTGGAGGCTAAGTGCCACTGGGAAAAAGAATGGGGCCTGGCAGCTTTTGGTTTATAGATGCAGTCAGCATGGCCCTTGCCAGGTGCTGGTTAAATGGCATAATGAGCTGAGGTGTGAATGCCAAGCAGATGTAATATTACCTGAAAACAGACTAAACCAATGACCAAGTCAATGGTTACTGAGAGAGACAAGGTTTATGGGAGAGATCATATCTTTTACTAGAAATATATTTTAATATTAAAATACCTCCCCCTTTAAACCATGCCTGTTGTATTACCTTAAACTATGCCAGCTACCAAAACATGACTAGGAAGTTTTTAGAAATGCTTTGCAATGCATTTTGTCTCAGTATTGTCATTCTAGTGTTAAAAAAACCCCTCTGTTTAATCCCTCTTTTATTCCTTTATGGCCTGCACCCTTTTCATATCCCAGGGTATATACCAAAGCAAGAGAATTCAACTTCGCAAGGTGCCAAAGGTTTCTTATTATGTCCAAAAATACCTTCCCTGCTTTACGTGGGAGCTGAGGGGATCAGTATGTTCCAGGAAGAGCCCAGAATTTTTTTGCTCCATGCCTTCCCTTTGTTGTCCTGCCAACAGAGCCTCAAGGACAGCATATGGCCTTGTTACATTTGCTTTTTCTTAAAAACATATAAATAAATAAATGAACCAGAGAGCTGCATGAGTTTTAATAGTGCAAAATGAGCTGTGTTTAAGTGCATTTCCCTCAGACAAGCAAGAGACTTCTGCAGAATCCAGCAGCCTTACGGCTGGCTGTATGTTCCTTCAATAATTCCTTATTTTCCAGGCATGAGAAATGATTGTTTCTTCCCAGCCCAAGACTGGTTTTAAATGTCTTTCTTTGCTTTCTTCCCAGAATAACTCCCCCAGCTCTGATGCTTACTTGCAACTCAGCCTTGGGCTTCCTCAAAACTCATAGCCAGGAGCACTGAAAGACTTTGCATCAAGGGGCCAGTTTCCCTCAATGTGAGAGTGTACAAAGTACCAGTAGGAGAATTTGGCCCTTGGTAGCATTTATGTGAGGAGGGAGCATGCATCTCTGTTAATCTGCGGTGTGTCTTGGCTTTCAAACTTGCCCTGTACAGACTAGGAGGCGTAACATCAGCATCTTGAAGACCCCCTTTTTATTTCCCTGAAGCAGGTGGGAGTTTCAGGACCAACTTCATAGGATCGTTTTGTTGGGCTTGGTTTTCAGAGCACTGTGAAGAGCTACAGCTAGGCAGGCACAGCGGATGAACGTGGAAACCTAAAACCTGTGTCTTGAGATGGAATCCAGAGCAGAGAAAACCTCAGATCTACAAAGGTCCTATGAACTTCAGCTCGTTGTGAGACCTTCCTCTACACGGCTGCTGGAGATACTCTCAGACTGAAGACTAGCAGTGACTCAGAAGCTCTTCTCTCCCCAGTCCTCCCAGGGAAGAGCTAAAGTTGGAGCAGTTCTGCAGGAACTATTGGAAATATTTGGCACCGCAGTCTGAGGCTGGGTTAGGATTTTGCAGATCTGGTAAAGCAGATGGCTGCCCAACTCTTTGGATCTCTTGAATTTGCTCATTCCAGCAGGTCTTGTGTTCAGTGCACTGGATGCTTTTGCATAATTACTTTTCTGTGTAAATTTTGAACCTTTTTTTATTGGAGAAAAAAAAATACATTTACTTCTTACATTGTGACACAATGTTTTGATACAAACCAGTCCCATTTCAAATGGAGGCTCAGTCATTCACAGGTAATTCAAACTGCAGAGAACCTCCCTAACCCCATACTGGAGCAGTAAGATTCCTTGCTCAGGAAAATAATTGCTTGATTTACATGGAGCAAAAGTCAGCTGAAATTAATCTGATATTAAAAACTGTACCAAATAGCATCATTTTTCAAAATGGAGAATTTCAAGCCAGTGCACAAAAGAGAGATTGGCATCAGTGAGGAAATCTGATGAACATACATAATATCCATGCAGTTATCTCTGCTCTGCTGGTGGAGAACACCAGAACTCTGCCACAAGCCTTTCAATCGTGACTTTACCTGCATCAAATTATTGGGCTGAAATCACCAATGGAGATGTTGCTTAGAGCCCACTGTTATTTCAGCCTTCAAGATAGGGTATTGGGACATTGAACAAAAATTCCTTGTGCCATCTGATGAATCTGGAGCTATATTATTGGCTTCATAGTAACCCCACTCACCTCTTCTTTTATCTTTTAAAGTCAGTTCTCACCAAATACATTTTTTCCCCAGTATAAATATGGAGAAATGACTGCTGTCTCTTCTCATAACTCCCAAATTTTGGAGATGTTTGGATTGTCCTGCCTCTGTAATTTTCTTGATACATTTGCTCTGGATTGGGAAAACAAGAAGAGGGCTATGGCCAAGGCATGTCTTCTGTTCTTCTGTTCTGCTCTGTGAACTTTAGCAGAGGTTTTTCCTCTAGCTGTATCGTGGCTGTTACCATGGTAGAATGGTAAGTGGATTTGTAGGTACTATGAGAATACTCTGCCATTTTCATTCTTTGATAATTTGTCTTAGCAACAATAATGCAAGTTGTTTGTACATGGCTTATTCAGTATTCTTTATTAAAATATGTTTAGTCTCCATCATCACAGTAATTATTCACCCTTCTGTACCTTGAACAGATACACGAGGCAAGATGCTGGTATTTAGACATTCTTCCAGGGCAATTTTATTTCCTCTTTAGCAAGAACTGAAAAGGTCATCCACAGAGCTCCAACGGAATCTCTGAAGTTTGAAGGTTATGACTGAGTCTCCACTAGAAATAGGATCTCTTCCATATAAGTGATTCTTGGTCCTTTAGCCTTCTGTTTGCACCATACCATCCTGGCTGATTTGGGAGGCAAAAAGATGCAAAAATGGATCACTTCACAATTTAATGTGAGACGAGTCTCACCCGACATCTACTGTGTGGATGCACCACACAAATAGATTAAGGAAAAGAGGCAGCTTTTACAGACTTCAGAAAGGAATATGTGCTTCTGGGATGCAATTCCTGTCACTGGAAAGCAGCCATCTGCACTTTGTCAGATGAATCATATCCTAGAAGTGTCTGTGTCTGTCTTGACTTTAGAGGAAGTCCAAGATACTAGCTCAAATACAAGGACCAATCTCTGTTTGTTTGGATAAGCAGGACCCCACTGTCTCAAGATCAAATTGGCTTTTAAAAATATAATCCACACACTGCTTACCTGTCAAGGTTGTCTTCTGCTTCCTACACTTCTTATGAGTGTGGAAAGAAAAGGACCTCTTGAGTTCGGCATTATAATACCCTTCATGATTGAGCCAAGTTGATGACATTAAAATTTATGTTTCTCCAAAATGTTCCATTGGAACTTTAATGGCCAGCTCACACATTATTTGCACAGTAGCTCTCTCAAACAACCTAATTTTCATTTTCTGCCCTAACTCAGGGTTTCAGTAGGGAAGTCTCATTTGGTGAAACTATAGAAATCACTTCCAGTCTTCATCTTCTATCCTGACTTGATCATAATCAATTTTGCTTAGCTTGTGCATGGAGGTAAGCTTGCCACCCAATGCAGAATGGTTTTAAAGAATCAAAATCAACTTGCCAAGCCCTTCCAAAAGGGTGGCATAAGATTCCTCTGCACCTCTTCCAGATCTGTACTGCAACACATAGAAACAATTCAGAAGTTTGAGTTGTAATGTCTGCTGCTTTACAATATGAGAGGAAATTGTTCAGTGCACCCACCTCTCTTACACAAACCTGGCATCCTTTTGTGATCATTCATTGTCATTGTCAAGAGAGGTTTTAGTGTAATAACATCAAGGACCCAGTGCTGAGACATTCCCTGTGCTCCATAATGCACAGATCTTTCCAATGGCTTTCTGGACATCTTGCTGGGATCAGGACACTGTGAGCTGGATCTAAGATGGATCAGTAAGTTCAAGATGGAATACAACAGCACTGAAATGTGTCAGTACTTTGGAAAATCCAAAACTCAACAAATTTTCAGGAGCTTGGAGAGAATGAATGTTCCTGGTAAGATTCACTTTATCTGACTTAGATAACTAAAAGTTAACTCTCCAAATTCAAGCTCTTGTAGCTCAATTTTCTTTTTGATTCTTAGAGGATAATACTCCTAGCAGAGAGATCTAAAGAGAGGTGAATCAGTCTCTGGAAATGTCTTTTTCTTTCCGCTGACTACAAAAGGAGTCAAGGGTGATTTTCCAGTGCAATGTGGATATAGGAGGCCGTTTTCACTAGTCATGCAGAAAATTCTTTTGTGTAAGAATGAGGCAACATTCCTGCTGTCCTACCCAAAATTCATCAGAGAAGTTCAGACATTAACATCCAAGGGGCAAAATCACCTGATGAGACAGAGGTCTTTGCCATTTCCTGGAGTAATGAAGCTTATCCTTCCCAAATAGACTCACAGTCCCATGTCCCAAGGCTTTACGTAGCTCAGTTTTAAGCAGTTTGGCACATCAGATTTTGACCACTTCTTTTCTAGCCTGGGAACTTGTGCTTTGAAGTATCTGAGTACTTTCTGATCAGAAAATAAAAAAGTCTCCATGGACAATCCTGACTTTTTAGTCTTTTTGGGTTAGGCTTGTGATTCACTGTCTTGCTGTTACTTAGAGTTTGCGAGGAGCAGTGCTGTTTCTTTTACAAGTTTTGGGGGCTGAATTTCTCTTTGAAATTTATTTTTGCTTTCGGTTAATGATCATAGCTAAATAAATACCTCTTGCAGTGAAAACTGACCAGCCCACCTAGCACAGCCTCCATACTTTGACTGCTTTTCTGGAGGCTGATCAAGCTTTGAGAGGAAAGCTTCATTTAATGAAAGCCCAGGGCAAAGGAGCACTGGCATAAGGATGTGTCTAATCATTGAACCTTTCATCTTTATAGGTATTATTCCTGATCGGGGACTTTTTCAAGTTTCTTACTTTCCTATGAGTCAGATTGGTATGAGCTCCCACAGTGTTTGGTAGATGTCATCAGAGTGATGGATGGCAGACTTTTTTCAAAAAAAAAAAAAAAAAAAAGGAAAAAAAAAAGATAGCTTTTCAAAAAGAAGGTAACCAGTCATGTAGGAGCTCCTCAAGCCAAGATCGAGGTGTGCCGTGACAGAGACGTGGGTTCCTATGTGGAGAGGCTTTGCAGTGAGGAGCTGCAGGGAATTGAGTGGAGATGTTAAGCCTGGAGGATGCAGTGCCTGGCAGGACCAACGTGTGGCCACTGATAGAGACAAGGATATCCCACTCCTGTGCTGGACTCGTGCTGTTTCTTGGTCTCACAAGTGTTTGGAACAGTCTAAAGTGTCAGGAGAGAGAGGCAGGGATGGAAGATCTTTGGAAAAATATTTGTCTTTATCTCCACTGAGCTCGTAATGTTCATTCAACCTCCTTCAGCCTCTGGCTGGGACTTCATTTAGCTGAGGAGCGTGGTGCAATTTTCAAAGTAAGAGATTTTTCTTTTAATATAAAATACACTCTCTGAGTAATTCTGCAGCCTTTCCCACCTGAGGATCCTGTAGTAACTAACCTAGCCATTAGGAGCAGGGAGAGAAGCTGAAAGATGGAATAATCCCCCTAAACTTTCACTCTCTAAAAATCAAAGTGCCTTGTCTAACCTCTATGCATCTGCTTCCTCTACCATCAGCAGAAGGAGATAGGCACGTCCAGGGAGGAATTCATCCTACACATCTCACAACACTTTTTTGGGGTCTAATTTTCTCATCAGTAACTTGAAGTGAGATGAAACTCATCCTGTTTGCCTGAGTGAAAGTAACTTGAGGAAGCAGAAATCACAAAATCAAGCACTAAATTCCTGAAGTGCTGTTCAAGGGACAGGGATATTTCTGCCCAGGTGGTTTCAAAGTCAATTGGACTCCTCTTCGTGGAGCAGTGATATCACTTGCAGCCTCAGATCTTCCTGACTATTTTCTGATCGCTGTTTTCTTGTTTAGACAAAAATCTGGTTGGTTATGAAGTAAGATCAATGTCTTTGGCTTAATGAGCAAGTTTATGTCATGATTCTACTACTTGAAAGCTTGTTTAACTCAGAAAGGTCAAAGCTGGTTTCAGTAAGTCTGTAACCCCTGCTAAACATAAGCAGAATTAAATAGTACTGAACTGTAATTAAAGAACAGCTGTAAAGGCATGGTCAGAACATCCTCCAATTCAATTTCTTTTTATCATAAATCACTTGTTCTCCTTTCAATTGGTGATTTTTGGTATTTCATAGTGAGCCAGATCGTGTCAATTAACAAAGTACTTATAGCAACGTGTATATGAATTCATCAGAAATGGATGTCCCAGGCTTGATGATCCAGAACACCACGTTGGAAGGAAAATTCAATGAATCCACTGTCCTTCATTCTTTCTGTGTGAGATCAAAGCACAAGAACTGGCCTTACCCACGCCTAACAGACGTACTTCCAGCCCCAGGAGTACGTGCAGAAACCAAGCTGGTGTAGAACACTCTGGAATCCCTAGTTCAGAAAGCAACTCGGGAACAGTGATTTGGAATAAAAGAATGAATCTCTCAGAAGGTGTGTGCAACTTTTCACAGTTTTTGGCTTCAGTAGTTGTGGGTTAAAAATTGACCATTGTCCTATTAGTGATAGCCAACGTAAATGGCTGGATGCTCCAAATTTAAGCTGTGCTAATGCAAATAGTCCAATATAATTGTCAAGATCCACATTGCAGGCAACAGGAAAAGGCTGGTACTTCTGGAAAGTGATCCATCGTATATCTCTTTCAGGATGGAAGGAGGGATCCTAGGCAATCCCATAGATATTTAACTTCTGGCTGGCTAAATATGCATGCAGTAGAAATGGTAAGACTTTATCATCTACTGCGTTGAATTTCAGCTGTGCTTCCTACTCTCTCCTTGAAATGATTCTTCCCACTTTAACAACACCTGACACATGGAAGTGACTATTAGCTTGCTAGAACATCTTGGCAATTTGACCTAGTCCTAATTTCACCCTGGGCTTTTTGTTTTGTTGTTTAACATAGTGTCTTCCTTGTAGGCAGGGATGGAAGGACTAATCTCACCTGATCTTAAAGCAATGGAAGAGGCTTCTTCACCCGAACTTGTTGCCTATACTGCTACAGCCAACAGAGCAAAACAGGCTGTTAGAGGCTGTGATACATCAAATTTTGGTCACCTCCATGATAGGAAGAAGAATCACACCCCAGAAGTGGCTGTTGTGTCTGTCGATTGCAAGCCAGTCAGAGTTCAACATCAAGTTGTTGACTGTAAATATCTGAGCAGCAGTGCTGTGGCAGGATGGGTGTCTCTAATGGTTGGACATCCTGCATTATGCCATTTGACTCGTGTCTGGTGGTGCTGGGTGACCTCTGCCCTTGGCCATAGATGGTCCATCCACTCAGTACTTCCCCAAGTGCTTCGTCTTTAGTGCTAATGCGAACAGAGTGGGGACTACTGCATGAATACGGGAAAGGAAGAAAACTCGTTAGTAGGGATTTATTTCCAGAGGAAACCAGGAGAATTATCTATACCTTTTGACAGAGATGAAGGAGTTGTAGGGTCTTATGCCATAGCCATTAAGTCATGCGTGTTCCTAGGGCATGCGTACAGGCTGGATGCAGAGATGTGCACCACCAGGGGAGATTTGTGTTGGCAGCACACCACGAGTGACAGACAAGTAGCACAGCGATGGCTCTTCTTCAGGTACTGGGATGTTTTGTTGTCCTTTAAGAGTAGACAGGAGCTTGAAGTTGTGGGACCTCAGTTGCACTCATCCATCTTGCAAAGACAGGGCAGTCAGTTGCAGTGATGTGATTCTAGATTATCTCCATTGAATTAAGGGGTTGGATTTGGTTTTGCCCCAGTAATTCACTGAGTAGCTCCTTTGTGCTGTGTTCTCAGTGCTTGCTTGCTTAGCCGTAAAGTCGTCTTTTTGGGGTAGAAGTTGAGCATCTTCCTTGAGTTAACCCCTCTCAGTGGGTTATTGCCAGGGCCGCAGTCATTTGCATCTCATCTCGATAACTTCTAGAAAGAAAAAAGCCCCTTCCCAACACATCTGTGGCTTGGAAGCCTGGGGCCGGCACGGGTGAGTCCCTGCCAAATAATTTCTGACATGAAATGCACAAACTCGAATCCCAGCTGGGGGAGGTCGGGCACCAGCCAGAGAGGCTGAGCGAGGAGCAGGAGGCTGAGAGCACCGAAGGAAAACACCCCTGCCCTCGGGGAGCTCAGCGGGGTGGCAGAATGCCATGACTCAAACACACAGCCACGTCCCTCATTGACCGGTTTTTAACATTCCTTTAAACGTCGGGATCTCAACAAAGTTTTCATGCTTTTTCTTAAGGCAAAAGTACGTGCTTGTGAAGTTGTGAAATTGGTGTGTTATTTTGTATCTGTTTAAAAAAAAAAAAAATGTATTTAAAGCTAAAGAGCCGTTATTGTGCGGGGTTTTCTCTCAAACTGGTGCATACACTCTACATCAGGGACCTACTATACACAACAAAAATCAGTGATACAGCTACTGTAAAACCAGATACACACCTTTTACTGTAATAATAACTTTAAAACCTTGCACTGTAATGGTTGCTATTAAAAAAAAAAAAAAGAAAAAAAAAAAAGAAAAAAAAACTCTTGTCAGAACTGATTTTGTATCTTTGATTATATCTGAAATTTTAGCATTTTTGTATACTTACCATGTCAACAATAGCATCCTCCATGGTTAGTTTCCGGGTTCTGTTTCCTTTCTGTCTCCTAAAACACGTGCATTGCTACAGGATGTTGATGGGCAGGGTATGGCCACGGGAACCGAGTCGGTCACCCCAGCTCTTGTCAGAAAGATGTGCCCGAGCAAGCCGAGTAGAAGGAAGAGCAAAGCCCCCCAAAACCATTTGGATGGTTTCAGAGCCCGTCAGCAGTTCCAGCTGCCCCGAGCGTACGACCAACAGAGCCAGCCAGCGACTCCCGAGCCACTTCTTTGTCCTGGCGTTGTTCTGGCCGCCTTGGCTGTCCAGCTCCATCGCACAGCAATGCATCACGAGTAGGTAGGAAATCCAAACCAACGAGATAACTTTGCTCAATCACTACGTTTACTGACTTTTTTTTTCCCCCCCTTTAAAATATTTTTTTTTAAATAAGACGTATTTGGAATCAAACAGCATGGTGTTGCAATCCTTCCTGTTTTTAAATACTGATACATTCTGTGTGTAAAGTCTTGTTTCTTAGCTAAGAGAATCTTAAATGTGGAGCTGAGTTTGAACCATTTTTTTTTCTTGTTGTACTGTGATTTGGGAATTATTTTGATATAATCCTTTAATTTGGTAGAAGATTTCCCACACCTTCTCCCTCCTTCCTATCATCATCTCATATTTTTTACAAAAGAAAAAAACAAACAAACAAACAAAGGAACAAATAATCTTTTTTTCTCTCTTTAGGCTGTGTAATGTTGTGTTGTCCAGATTCTGTATAAAAATATGTATATGATGTATCTGATATTTGGCAGCTAACAGCTGCAACTTTAACCAATATAATTAACAAAGAAATGCATAATGTTGGTGTTTTTAAAAGTAAAAAAAAAAAAAAAAATCTAGTTAAGATGTTTGTGTAAACTTGCATGGTTTAAAATGTACTTAGTGCATTGAGAAATGTTGTTAGGGTCCTAAGTGAAAGGCTGGTTTACTTTTTGATTCTAATGGTGATTGGTTTGTTGATCAGAATATCCCCTATACTGTATGTCTTAGTTTATTTAGCATATTTATTTATTTTTTTCTCAAGATCTAGCATAGTGTATCTATCTATATGTAATACTGTTCCTTAAAACCAGGTTGTGGAAACTGCGTGTCGTCCGGCAAACCGATGTTTTGCATCACAGTTGTGGTTCAGTTGCGTTCCATTTAATTTGCTGTGAAGTCCAGGTTTGGCTTTCCTTTGGGATCTTACTTGCCAGTGGGGAGATGCCAGAGACCAGGCTGCCAGTGCCCCGGGGACAAGGATGACCCGAGTGGCTGGCTCCAGCTCAACACCAGGACATTAGCGTCAGGCCTGGCAGTCTTGGGAAACCGTGGGGTACGAGGGCAGGATTTGGTCCCTCCTCGGCAAACGAAGGCTGGGTTTTCCCTCTCAGTAGCATGTTTTTTTTTATCAGGATCGCAGCAGGCATCCTCCTGGGGTTTCTCCCAGCTCTCCAAAGGACAGATCTGGCTTTTAGCGGCAGCCATCCAATGTTGCTGAATTAACGGGGTAGCAGCAGCGGAGTGAGGACGATCGGCTCTTGCCACGAGGGAGCTTTTCAGCACCTGTAAGGAGCTCCATGCTCCCTTCCAGAAGCACAAACCCACCGTGTTCAAGAGGAGCTCACTCCGTGCCCCATAGAGCTGAGCCATGCCCGATGGGTGCGATGAGAGCTGGGACTGATGGTCAAAGTGGGCAGCATATGGTCAACGGACGTGGCTCATTTTCACATCCCCTGTCCCCATGAAGCTTCTCATTGGTTTTCTCCAAGCTTTGCTTCTGCTGAACTGCCAGAACAGGGACATTTCCAAGCCTCCAGCAGGACCTGCACTGACTTCAGTGACCATCAACAGCTCCTGAGACTGACCTCTCCACCCCGGTCAATGCGGAGCTGCTCTTCTCTCTTAATGCCTGAAAGCTCTCCACTGGTCCTTCCCAAAGATAAGATGGAGCAAGACTTAGATACACATTGCTACCCACTTTTCTTGGAGTTCTTCATCCCAGAGGGTCTCAAAGGGCTTTTCCAGCATCCCACAGTCTTGCCCATGCAGCCTGTAAATGGCAGAGCACTGTTACCCTACGGCGGCCACCTCCAGGGTGACCCTGCCCAATGTCTGCCTGCTCACGGCATCATGCAAGTCTAGTGCAAGAGGTGTGGGTTTGCAGAAGCGTAACATGCCCAAATCCCAGCCAAGTGCACGGTAAGACCCAAAAGGGCAGGCTGGCTCATTTCATTTTCCCTTTCTGAGCAGTTCCGCTCCTTATTTTTCCATCCTTATAAAATGCTGGGAGATGTCCAGGCAACTTAAACTTCTCCAGTTTGCATTCATCAGCTTTTTCCTTCCTAAAGGCTTATGCAATATTCCTTTTGCACAGAAGAATAGGGAACAAAAATCTGCTTCTCCTCTGCTCCAGAAGCAGGACAACTCCACCTCTCTCTTTCCCTCTTTATGCAAAGCTATTGAAAGAATAATTTTCTCCCAGTCCTCTCTGATCTCCACCACTTCTTTAAACTGTGCTTACACTCTGATTTTGCTGCTCAATGGTCTAACTGGTTTTCATCTGGAAATACAGAGCCTCTTGGTGGCTCCACAAACATCACAGGGAAGCTGGCTTTTAGAGCAGCAGCCTGCACACAGCCAGCCTCCAATGCTTGGTCCTTCTCCCCTGTCTCAAGGCCAGCATGCAAATGTTTTAATTTGGGCAATTAACCACACAGCTGATGTAAATTATCAGAGTCCTACTGAAATAACTGGAGCCATCCAATCAGGCACCAGCCAAGGGCATGGCACGGCTCTCCACCTGCTGCCAGAAGGATGTGCAGCTTCTGGTTGCCTACCACGTTTGCTCAGCTCAACAGGAGCCTGTTGTGGGGTTAGACAATAACTCTTTTCAGAAATATTACATTGGTTTACAAGCCAGCTGCGCTGCTTTGTTTATCCTCTAGCCTCACCCTCATCAGCAATCCATGAGCAGAATCTCTCTGTGTAGACAGACTTTCCCCTTCCTGCCCCTAAGAAGAACCAGTCCCACAAACAGCTTTAATTTCCATCCTTGAAACCAAAAAAATGGGGGAAAAAAATAAGAAAAAAAGATAAGAAAACAAATCCCAAGCCCTGAAAATATTCAGCAAAGCCCAGGTGAGGCTGAGATTTTGCAGGCCAGAGCTGTGGTTTTATGCAGGACTTTACATGACTGTTTTATTTCCAACGCAATAAAGAATAACCAACTTATTGTAGCAAACCTTGCGCCAGGTGCTATCTCCAAAACCTTCTGCATCAGACAGTCTGCCCTGTATTCTCTCTGCCTAGGTCCACTTTGCAGAATTTTGGAGGGGAAAATATGCCCTTTGTCCCAGTCCAAGTGGGGGCAGATTGCAAAAGGGGAAAACCAAATGGCTTTATATGTGTTTTTTGTTCTGTCTTCCTTTTTTTCTAAGATTTTCTTCCTTCCTTCCTTCCTTCCTTCCTTCCTTCCTTCCTTCCTTCCTTCCTTCCTTCCTTCCTTCCTTCCACTTCCTCTTCCCCCCAATCTTTCTTTTTCTCTCTTACTTTGCCTTCTCCCTTTCCCTCTTTCTGTTTCTCTTTCTCATTCTAATTCTTTCTTCCCCTTCTCCTCATTTTTTCTTCCTTTTTTTCTCCTCCTTCTCCTTCTCCTTCTCCTTCTCCTTCTCCTTCTCCTTCTCCTTCTTCTCCTCCTCCATCTCCGTCTCCTTCTCCTCCTTCTCCTTCTCCTCCTCCATCTCCTCCTCCTTCTTTCTCCTTGTCCTTGTCCTTCTCCTCCTCTGTCTCCATCTCCTTGTCCTTATCCTTGTCCTTGTCCTTGTCTTTCTCCTTCTTGTTCTCCGTCTCCTTCTCCTTCTCTCCATTTTTCTTGTGAGCTGAGGAGGCAGTAGGTTTACTGGAAGCTACTGGATCTGCAAAAGCAAATCCCACCAGCAATGGTCTTTCCATCATCGTTTCCAAGATGAGTTAAGGATGTTCTTGCGGTGTCTCTTTGGAGCTCTCTTTTGGTTGTGCTTGTGTTCCTGTTACCTGACTTAGTTTCCAACCTCTTCCTGATTCTCTCTTGCCTTACTGTCTTGCCCAGTGTCCTCCTCTGACCTTCAACAAGTCAAACCCTGGATATAAACCAGGAAAATGTGCATTTATTCTCTCTGCATGGATGTCCCAGGAGCTCCTTGGTCTGTCTCTCTCACCTTCCAGCAGAAGCCACGTCTTCTTTTTCAGAGGGGAAATGCTGCTCAGAGCAAGGCTGGCATCAAGGATCCCAGGATCTTCATCATAGCTTTTCCATTCACTTGCTCTCTACTTCTTCTATGTGTGCCTCAGTTTACCCACCCAGGTATAATAATATCTACCTCACAGGGGTGTTGTGAGGCTCTGTTGCTGAGATCCTTGGCTGGAGGGTGGGGTAGAAATGACCCCGTTCATGCATTATCTCATCGCCATTCCCTGACCAAGTTTTTTCTTGAAACATCAGCCTTGGCAGGAGTAAACCATGATATAAGTCATTGCTTTTAGCCAGTGCCAAGATTTGGGTCATTGAGACTCCCTGGAGGCTGGACATGGCACAAGGAGGAGATCAGTGTGAAATTGTGATGTGCCAATCTGCTCTTAATCCTGCGGAAAGAAGTCAAAAGATTGGAGGTTTTGTTGTCCTACTGTCTCAACCTTCCAACAACCACGTAATTCACCTCTTTTCCACTACAAACACGCAACCCCTGGATCTCACTGGAGACACTAATAACCACACAGGTGCACATTTGGGCTGCTTATTAGACGCCAACACTTTCTGTGACGTGGCCCAGGCTGTCCTACAGCACCACAGAAATGCCCAAGGAAACGTTTGCTGGTTGCTCTTTGAAAGGATGTGCGGAAAAAAATATTTTTAAGATAATTTCTTTGCTTTGCTAGGAGTTGAGCACCGTGATGCACAGCCTGTCTTTGACCATATACACTTCAGTCAATGGATTTGGGCTCTAGTAGGAACAATTTATGACATGGATCCCAGCAACTGGCAGTGGAGGAGAGAAAAGCGTCATCTTTTTAGTTTACCCCATAGTCAGCAAAGGATCCTCTTCCATGCCAAGTTTTGTCTTAATCAGAATGAATGGCTAAGAGAAGGAAACCCATTCTGCCCAAGTGCAAGAATTTCTGCTGCTTCCTTCAAGAAAGTCAGTAATCTGAGGACCTCCTTGAGATGGCATTTGGAAAGCTGATTAAAAAAAAAAAAATGCACATTATCCTCCCAGAGATGGAAAAGGAGCCCACTAAAGGCTCCACGTGAGCTTGATTAAGGGAAAACAGCAGGATGAATTATCTCCTTTCACCCACACAGGTACAAGGACTTCCTTGGAGCATCTTAGAGTGGGTCCCCCTCGCTAGGTACCAGCACTCAGAGAACTGCTTCATTTGCCTTCAAAAACTCCATTGCAAACTCTAAAATAAGGAAAGGGAAAGCTTTAGCTGAGGTGCATCAAGTTTTTTTGCACAGGGGAGCTGGGTAGGAAAGAGCTGGTCCATCCTGTAAGAGTTTTTATGAATTTGTTTTCCCAAAACAACATGGAAATAGCAAGGTTATCAACAAACATAAAACAAAACTATGCCGAACAATGCATATGCCAACAAAAAGAGGTTGGTCATCTTGGAGGGAGGTTGTTTTGGTCTTTGATTGTAACCTCAACGTTACAGGTGCCCAAGAGCCTCTGATCACATCCTTCTTTTCCTCATGGCTGTGGTATTTTTCAAACAGGAAACTTCCTTGCATTTTCCAAGAAGCTTAACAGTGACATGCTGGCTTTTTGGGAAGGGTGAAAAAAACAGTTCCCATCCCTTGCCCCCTCTATCCATATACCATAAACCTTACAGTGTCCTCTTTCAAATGGGGTTGGCTTCTGCAGCAAAGTTCAAAGCATCACAAAGAGCTTGTGCCATGAGTTCCTCCTGCACTGGGTGGGAACAACCAGGAACACAAGAGGAGTAAGTCCCAATGAGCCCATGGAGCACCAAGGAAAAGCATCACAGGGAGCCCCATCTCAGATCCCCCCTGCCCTTCAACCAAGCCAGGATGGGTTTTTTCTTCCTTTCCAAGCTGGTAAAGTCTTCTATTGCCTTAAAAACAACAGAACGAAGACATGGATTTCTGCATAAACCTGCCATTGGTTGATGCGGTTGAGTTGCTGGCAGCATCACACCCTGCATAAGCTGTACCAGGCTTCGAGAAGTTGTACCTATAGGTTGGCAGGGAGATTCTGTTAATTTTATTTTTCATGTAACTCTGCTTCTTTTCCCCTTTTGGGTGATATTTGAGAAGTTGCTGGAATGCTGAGATTTGGGGAAAGGCACCGTCATCCACGTTCCCATGTCCTGCCCCGAACAGCAGCCTGCCCATTGCCCCAGGATGGATGATAAGCACACGGTAGAGGTTAGAGGGACCATAACTGCCCACGCTATGGCAACAAAGAAGAAATAAGCACACTGATTGAAACTAAAGCACACGAACAAGCCTGCCCCGTGATCCTGATAAAAAACGCTGCCTGGGAGTGAATTTGAATTTCCCACTGCCTCCTCTCCAAGGTCCTGAGCCCACGTTCACGCTCCCTCTCCTCCCTTCCCACGCTGCAATTTCACGCCGAGCCATCACCCCTCTCACGGGCCAGGCTCACACCGCTGGGCTTTGCCACAGCAATCCCTGCAGGAGGCCCCCGAGTGCCAAGCCGCAACCTTCCCGGGCACACAAACACCCCCGGGAGATGAAGGGGAGCCCGAAATCACAACCTGAGACAGCAAACATGCTGATCTGCAGTTCTGCGTTAGGTGCAGACCTTTGCTGGGGTAGCCGGCCAGACGGATTATCCCAGCAAATGTCCTTTTGTAGACCTGGCCAAAATGCCTCGAGCTTTGCTTCAGATCTGGACTCGTGCACTTGCCTCTTCCCCCGTCCCATGCGTACGCTTTGGTTTCTGAGCTGTTTTTTGCACTGTCAGGAATTTTTTAAACTGTGTTAATTGTAGTCGGCTGCATAATGTTTGTTAGGCCTCTCCACCAAGCTCTTTAAATGAAAGTCAGTGGCTGTCTTCCCTTGGACAATAATGAATGTATATATCGTAAGTGCAGACTATACAGAAAAGTGGCTAAGTCAAGGATCAGAGGGTTTTGTAAAGCCTGTTTATTTTTTTAAATAAGTTTGAGCATTTATATTTTACCACCATTTACGTGGTTTTGGGGAACCCAGATTGTGTCAAGATCTCATGCCAAAACAAGCCAAAAGTTGTTTGATTTCAACCTTTTCATCCATGAACCATATTTTAAATGATACTTTAAATGTCATTTTAAATGTTTTATTGAAACATGTACTGATGAAAAAAAAAAAAAAGCAAACAAAATGTCATCTTGACAAAAGATTTATACATGAATCAGAAAGTATTTATTTCAATTTTGTACCTTTCCATTTTAATACATTATAATGTATTGACTCAACTGAGATAATATAAACAGTTCATTTTAATAACATGTCCGCGGTGTGCCGTGTCGTTATTCTTTCCTTCCTCCTCCCCACTGCTGGACACAGTGCCTATGAAACCAAAAGCAACATCTCAGACCCTGGGAGTCCTGAGTTTCTTTTAAACCAGAGCGTGCCTTTAGCAGGGTGCTCTGGGAAACCCAATGGGTGCTGCACCAAATCTTGGGATGCGGTAGTCTGAGCAGGTAGCGGACCTGGTCTGGGCAAGAAGGGTCCAGACAGCGTAAACTAGCATGCAGCTGTAAATATATTTATCTGCTGCTGGCCCTGGGTGATGTGACCTCCCCACGGAGCCCCCAGATGGGGGTGGCACAACCATGCCATGTATCCTGCGTGCACCGCTGCTGGGGAATCAGAGAATCGTAGAATCATTAAGGTTGGAAAAGCCCTCCAAGATCACCTGGTCCAACCACCCCCCTACCACCAATGTCACCCACTAAGTCATGTCCCCAAGCACCACGTCCAACCTTTCCTTGAACACCCCCAGCAACCCGTCCCAGTGCCTGACTGCTCCTTCTGAGAAGGAATGTCTCCTCATTTCAAACCTAAATTTTGTGTCTTCGAGCAATGGTGCGGTCCCTACATGCACACTCCCCACTGAACCAATTCACACAGGGACTGCTCACCCCCACTCACACAATCAATAAGGATTGACTGTCTCCTCCACCACGTTCAGCTCCTGCTCTTGATTTTCTTCAGCCCCCTCCTTTGTCACCTCCTGCTCCTCCTTGCCCCTGCCTGGAAAGGTGCACGGACCCACCACACTTGTGGAGGGACATCCCTACTAAATTGCTAATGAGCTGTTTGTTGGCTTCTCCTCTCCCATTTTCTATGTTAAGTCCCTCTCTTGATGAACACAAACACATTGATTAGCCCACTTAATGATAAACGACCCCTCAATCCATCAGTTTGTAGGAAAATGTATGAAGCTGCAATCTCTCCACCCTTGCATGTCAAAGCAGAATGAATGCTCGGTACAAACAAATTGTAGGAAGGTTCCTCATCAGACATGCCTGGGCCATTAAAAACAAGAATGCTGTGTGGTACCACTTCTGCTGCCAGTATCTTGACCCCAGGAGGTGCTGGGGAAAGTGGATTTCTTGTACAGGGATGTCCCAAAATCTTGGTGACCTTCTCCAGGAGATACCACCTTCCTTGTAAAAATAAACAAACAAACAAACAAACAAACAAACAAAAACCACTAATTTTGCAGCCTGACACAACTGCAAAGGTCCAGCAGTTCACTGCAAATGAGAGATTGCATAGCAGGTGCCTCATGCACACCATCAGCTCAAACCAAACATCCTTGTGCTTCCCAGATGCTCTGGGCAGGATCTGAATCGTGTGACTGCCAAACCTGGCTTGGAGGGAAGATCTGGGAGACGCTGGAGAATGAAGTAGAAGAGAGTGGGGAGCTTTGTAACCTCTAAGTCAAGGGAGATGAGAGAAGAGAGTTATTGGGAGGCATCTGGAAGAAAATCAGGTGAGCATGGGCACTCGCTGCAGATAGCTTCCTTTATTCTTACCCAGCCTATCCTCTCTGAGCCCACTACTTCACGCTTCTCTGCAAACCAGTTGAGGACAGGCACTTTCTGCTCTGCATCCACCTCCCCGCCTCTAGTAGCACCTTTCTGCCCTTGGAAGATCAGACGAGGCCACAGTGAGTGAGATTCTGCACAGGGAAGTAAAATCCCCATCCCCAAAACCTTATAGCCTGAGTAGATCAGGAGAGGGAGAAGAAAGACCGCCTCCACCTTAGGACAGGAGGAAGGATTTGAAGTGTTTTTCCTGTTCCTACAGTCCCGTTGACTGGGGGCTGCCAGGAGCTGCCCGGGGCAGCTTTCCAGGCCTGAGCCCACGTTGGAGGAGGATCGGTGCAGTTACGAGGTCTGAATGCTGCAGCAGGAAACATCCTGCATGCATCTGCATGCCTTGCCCAGCCCCCAGGGTCACCTCTGTGCAGAAACCCTTCTTCCAGACCTATTTCCTTGGAATATGCTGTGAATATATTACTCAGCCACAGCTGTTGAATAGGTTTTAAACCTCAAACCATCCCTAAAAGCATGGGCGCTGCTGTAAGGTGGGCTGTGTGGATATCTGCCTAGCTGGATTTGTGGATGTAGGGGGTGCCCCTGGGTTTTGTGGACCAGGACAAGCTCTGAGCACTCCAGATGCTGCTACTTCCCACCCTGTTCTCCCCACATTTTGTTGTCCTCGCTGCTTGTCTCTGTTATGTTAGAGGACCCCCCACTCCCAGTCTTCAGAAAAAGAGAAGGACACGAAGACGTGTAGGTCCCATGGATGCCCCTCAGCCCTGGGCAGCTCCTGGTAACCCCAGTCAATGTGACTGCTGAGATCACAGGACAAAGTGGAATGTGTAAATGAGAGAAAGGAAAACCAACGTGCAATTAAAGAGCTAATGACTCTGTGCTGGCTATATTTAGTGCTCTTTTCATTTCCAGCGGTTACTCAAACAGCCCCGAAATGACAGTAGTGGGTCAGTCTCGACAGCGCAGCTACACTTTGAAAAGCAAGTGATGTCCTCGTGGGTTTCCCTCTTTATTTCTGTTGAAAAGCCCTAAATCTAATTTGCTGTGTTTGCAAAGCTGACCCCTGCTGAGACTGCGAGCAGTGTTGGGTCTGAAATCTTCAGAAGTAACCTCGGCCCTGCCAGGAGAGCGTCACAGCCAGCCAGGGCTAATGAATAAAATGGGCTGTAAACTAGGGACATTAAACCAGTTAAAAACTATTGCAGATCTATTTGGTTTTGTGCTTTTTTTTTTTTATTTTGACTAGGCTTTGGCATACAATTCCTCATGAATAATATCTCAAACATGCTCTGCTGGGCCTGGCATTTTCTCCTCCTCATGGAAAGCGATGAACTTTCCTTGGAACCATTTGTAAACCTGAAAGTATCTGATATCCAGGGCAGGAGATATTTGTCTTTTTATTTCAGCAGTTCCGTTTTGAATATTGTGTGTAGATCGTGCTGAACACATTGGCAATTCTTCTGTGCTCCTCACCCAGTCCTTCTCTCCCTCCCTGACCAGAGGAGTAATTCTCATGTCTATAAAAATATTATTTGCTTCTTATCTCGTGTGCGTGGCAAGTAACACTTGAACGTGGCTGGCCACAAATGTCTTGTGCAAATGAAATTAGGAAATTTGCTGCTTCTCAGAAAATGAGCACAAGGACCACAAGGAAAGGAGCTCCTGTTGAAATCTGAATGAGCATCATGTGGGAAATCCTTTTTTTTTTTTTCCTTTCCAATCTCACTTTGAACAAAGCAAGTGAGTGTTTTAAATGGGACACTTTAATTTGCAGAGGAAACCACACTTCGCAGAAGAGTAAATAGCCTTGGGTTGGTTTTGTGGCTAAGACACTGTATCAGACCTGAGGAAAGATGGGCTCTGAGGGAGCTTCCTAAATGAATTCACTAAGTGATAGACATGGAGATGTGGCTGAACTGGGGGAGACTTTGGGAAGTCACCCAGCTCCTGTCCCCATTCTGTGCTGGGTCGAACAGTCCCTCTGTGACACATCAGAGCATCAAAAAGACAGCCCCACCACCCCTTAGCCTTACCAGGGGTTCTGGTACCCAGCACGCTCTCCAACGTGCTGAATTATCTTGATTTCTGCTTATCCAGATGGCAGTGGCCAAGGAAACCAGTGACCCCCAGCAGCCTGCACTGGAGCTCCTGCATGCATTTCATTCCTAGACCAAACAAGCCCAGTTCCTCCAAGCTCTGCCTCAGGATCCCTTTTTTAACCACCTTGTTGTGCCTCACCTCCAGTTCATCCCCAGTTTACTGTGGCCAGGTACAGGCATTATGCTATGGCTTCTCCATCTCTAAAACAAAGAGCAATCATCCCTTTTGTCACAGACAACATGGTCCAGAAAGAACCAAGAACCAGCATTTCACTGCAGGTCCTCATTTCATTAATTACCCGTCAGCCCTGTTCCCTCCTCCTTCATTTCCCTCCCAATGTCTCTGTGCCTGTGATACTTCCCAGGCTTCAGCCTTATCCTCCTGCTTTCTATCTCACCTTTTTCAGGCTAGTCCTCCACTCCAAAGCGATCGGTTGAATTTTGATCCTGCCTTCCACACTGTGTGCAGCCCTTCTGTGCACGGTACATCAGCAGATGGTCTGTCCCACACCAGGTTGCTCACGAAGAACTGACTAGACACGTTGTGCTCCCGTGCTATGGGGATGCTGTCTGGAACGTACGTCTGCACGTGGGATGGTGCTGAAAGTCTTTTTTAAGACTTTTTTATTTTTTTTTTCCCCTAGAAGTACTCAACCTGGGGTTCTTTGAGTTGCAGATAGTCTGCAGAAAGGCCAAGAGCAAACCCCATATGGGATTTCTGTTGCGTAATCGACCGCAAGCTGGGTCTGATGTGGAGGCTGCTGGGTTATCCAAGTCCTTGGCTGTGGGAGGAGGTTGCCTGCCAGGATCTGACACCTCCGCATCACCTTGGGACCCTGCCACATGTCTGGAGCTTCAGCCCAGACCCATTCCACCATGGGGCCAGGGAGCAATGAGGAGCTCCACTCGCCTTCCCTCTGTGGATGACTCCCCAAATTCCCCGTGCCCTCAGTGCTGAGGTGCGGGCCATGCATCTGTGGCTCTTGGGTAGGTGAAAAGCCTTGCTACCTTAGTCACGAAGGCCAGATTCCTGGTTCAGAAACAAATATGAGGTTGGTTTGCTGAAAATTGTTCCCAGCAAGCCGTGTGGGTGGTTCTTCGTCACTCCGTTGTCCTCCAGTGGCCAAATATTGAACTGTTTGTGTAAGAGCTGCAGTGTTTTCCCGGGGGGTGGAGTCGAGGTAACTCATCCACCGTTCCCTGGCTCCACCACTGTCCTCCGCCTCCCCCTGTAAGGATTAGTGATTCAAAGACTGTTTCGTGGCATTTCTCAGCATTTCCAGGCTGAGCTGTACCCACGTTACAAGCCTCCAAGTGGACACGTCCACCCTCACTTCCTATCCTTGAATCAGCATTGTAAAATTGAACTGAATCTTTGCTCAGGATTTGGAGGAAGACTAAAACAAGGAAGATACAGATCTTTTGGTCTGCTGACAATGCTTCTTACAGGTTTATTGCCATTGCTGCTCTTTCATGTGCTCCCTGCTCTCCTTTCTTTGGGTAACTGACTGCCTACAATAAGAGTTCAGTCTCTCATCCCATACAGTCCAGCTAGATGAAATAACAGCGATGGCAATAATTATAAAACCACGCTGAGCTCATGGAATCGAAAGGAAAATATCTGGATTTCTGCCTGCTGCCTCCTTTGCCCATGCTCCCTCCAGTGTTCCCTTGCCAGCACTGCACACCGCTGCTGAGCTCTTCGCTGGCAGCGTTTCCAGCAGCATCACCCCCTCGCCCCGAGCCTGTTCCTGCTCCTCGCCTGCCCCAGTGGCTGCTCTTTGAACCCCTCATCTCCTGGCTGCAGGCGCTCGCTCTGACATCTTCTGCTCCACGGGTCAGACGTTGTTAATCTCTTGCTCCCTGCCTGGCGCTTGCTGGGCGGCTTCTCCACCCCGCTAATACAGCTTCCTACCAGAGCTCACCTCTAATCCGCGTGTTCGCTCCAATCATTGTCCTAAATCAAACCTGTCTTTTCGTTTTAAGGTCTCCAGGCAGTCCTTGTCCCCAGTGCTTCCATCACACCTCTCCCAGGACTCGCTCAATAAGCATTTCCAGCCTGCCCTCAGGCCCTTATCACACAACAGAGGCTGATTTGCCTCACAAATGACCTGTTGCACAGCCAGGATTCACATCCTATTTCTTTATTTGCTTTTTCTTCCACCTCCCCCCCCCCTTTTTTTTTGCCACTTCTCTCTTTTTTTCTTCCTTTTTTTTCCCCTTTTTTTTCTTTTTTCTTTTCTTGTCTGTCTCTCCTCTCCCTCCTCACATCTCCCTTTTTGATGGGGCATTTGAATAGCGTGTAGAAAAAAGAGGATGTTTTGACTTGTGCTGGTTCTTCTCCATTTGAACACACAACAATACATTCAGGTCTAGATATTTCTTGCAGGCATCTAGTGTTAGGGGACCCGACCCCCACCTGCATGTCCCTGTTTCCCCCACATGGACTCCAGGGGGGTTATAACATGTTTGTGGATCCCACCCTGGTGTCCTCAAGTAGCCATACACTGTAGTAGAGCTCTGTGGCATCAGGGTGATCGTGGCTGCCCTTCTTTGAGGCATGGAGCTGCTCATTAGCTGGGGAATGTCCCCCCTCCTTCCTTCCAAGGGTCTCTTCTAGATGGAATGGGACCTGCAAGGCATGAACCAGGCTCAGATGTGCTTGCAACCTGCCTCCATTTATCTACTTGTTCAATTTTCTCTGTATTGTTGGCTCTGTTCATCCCAGCTGGATCTCTCCCTAAGACCCAGACACTTCAACCTGAGAGTGGCATCAAACGAACTCCCCGAAGCCCGTGGGGACTTGGGAGCTGATGCTGACAGCACAGCGCAGGCTGTAGCCACTGTGCGATCAATAAGGATGTGCCAGGGGGAAAATATCCTGCTCAAATCTCTGAGCCCCAAATGATCTTTGCAGGGCTGGCTGTTGGGAAACACCTCTTTTCAAGTCAGACCCTTGGGAGGAATCACTGGAGAGCTGTGAACGTAATGCCCGCCAGGCATATTTATTGCTTTTTCAGAGAAGAGCTACACTTCAAACACTCCAAGCACACTGAAAATAGAATTTCAGGATATTTATGTATTACAGAGGGCTATAATCACTGGTATCAGCTGTTCTTCCTCTTGGAAGAAAACATATATACTTACATATATTTTCCTCTTCTGTGAGGTCAGCTTTCACTCAGTTAATACAGTAATACAGGCAAATACAGTAATTGCCTCTGAATAAGATCTTCCCCTTTAGTGTGTACTGCCTAATTCCACTGCCCCTGTGCGTTTTCTTGTGCTTAAATGTTTTTAGAATCAGAACCTTAAGCTACTAATTTGTGATACCTTTGTCCACATCTGTGCAGAACAATTTGGATGTTGACCTTGAGCCTACTATAATTTAAATACAGGCAACAATACCCAAAGCAGGTATGGTCTCGTTCATCGGTTGAGCTGCTATTCTTTGCAAGCAGGGGAATAAACAAGCAGTTCTGGAAGTAGAAGTGCTCTGATGCAGTTAAATATTGTTTTAAAAACAAACAAGCAACAAACCTCAACCTCAAGGCATCCTTTGACAGGAATTAATTCCAATCTTCCACAGTAAGTGATGCCTTCAGAGCACTGCGAAGCTCACTCAGACGTGTGTAATGCTGCTATCTACTGGAGCGATCAAATATTACACCAGTTCTCTGGTGCAATAGTTCTGAAAGCTAGGAGACTTAAATCTCTTCAGACTGAAAAATGGAAGCAGCACGATTTGGCTGTTGCGAAACAGCTCGTGCAGGTAGATGTTAGGTTTGATCGCTAAATGCATGGGTGACACCACAATTTAACTGATTTAACAGGAGGGATAATCCATAGAAGTGGCTATTACTGTGAAGAGGAATACTTTGTTCAGGAAAATCAGGTAGAAGGATGACAGGGGATACATCACCCGCTTGAGATCCAGATGATAATTGAAGAGTGGCCACTGGTGAAAGTACCTGAGCGGTGATGAATGTGAAGGATCCTGGGGGTGACCTGGGAGCACTAGAAGGCAGAAACTAGATGGCAGATAATTTCTGAGAACTAGCAGAATCATAAGTGGTGGTGACAACAAATTAGGAAAAGAGCAGTGTTGGTGGGATTCAGCTTGTGCTACCCAGAAAATCAGCTGGGTATCTAAATTCACTCTGTGTTAGAAGACAAATGGGCACCAGGAATTCAGGTTACAGGCGTGCTTTGTACAGAACCACAGTATGGAAAGGTTGGAAAGGACCTCTGGAAGTCACCTGGTCCACCCCACCTGCTCAAACAAGGTCACCTACAGCAAGTTGCTCAAGTGGCTTCTGAAGATCTGCAAGCAGGAGACTCCACAACCTCTCTGAGAAACTTCTACAAGTACTCAGTCACCCACCCAGCCCAGCAGTGCTGCCTGAGGGGCAGGGGGAACTGCAGGGGCTTCAGGCTGGGCCCGGGGTCTCTGGGCCTGGCCCTGGGCACTGCTGAGCAGAGCCCAGCTCCGGCCTCTCCACACCTCCCTGCGGGTACTGACGGCCATGGGGGAGCTCCCCCGGAGCCTCCTCTGCTCCAGGCCGAGCAGCCCCAGCTCTCGCAGCCTCTCCTCACAGCACAGGGGCTCTGGGCCCAGCAGCACCCTGGGGGCCCTGGGCTGGGCTCTCCCCGCTGGGCCCAGGTCTCTCTGTGCTGGGAGCCCAGGACTGGAGCCAGCATTCCGGGTGCAGCCTCACCAGCACTGAGCAGAGGGGCAGGATCCCCTCCCTTGACCTACTGGTGATGCTTTGCCTAACACAGCCCTTTTTTTCTGCCCAAGGGCCCATCACTGGCTCACGTTCACCTCGGGACCCTCCAGGACCCCCACTGCTCCCTTCCTCACCCATCAGGCTGGGGATTTCATTATAGAATTGCTGTCACTTCTCATGACTTGCATAACTTCCCTTTGTTGAATCCATGCTGACTACTCCTGATGATTTTCTTCTTCACGAGCCTGGAAATGGTTTCCTGGATGAGACATTCCAGCACCTTCTGAGGGACTGAGGTGAGGCTGACTGGCCTGCAGTTCCCCAGGTCCTACTTTTTGCCCTTCTTGAAGATAGGGGTGACATTTTCTTTCCTCCCCATCGCCACAATGGAGCAAAGATTATAGAGTGGCTGGCCTTGGTATCACACCTGCCAGCTCCCTCAGCACTCACGGGTGCATCCCATCAGGGCCCATGGACTTACAAATGTCCCTTTTGTGTAAGTATGCGGTTAAGGGAGGTGAGGTGGATCTTGTCCTAGACTGTCCAAGCAGATCTCTGGTGTATATGAATTCTGTTAGGACAGGGAATAAAAAGAAAACAGATAAAAAGGGTCTCCATGATTGATTCTGATATCCAAGGATTTCCTCCCAGTAGAAATTTTTAAGTGAAAAAAGTCTTGAAAGCTGCTGTGGTTTAATCTGGCAGGCAGCAAAGTACCACACAGCCACTCACTCACCTCAGGTGGGCTGGGGGAGAGAATCGGAAAGATAAAAGCATGAGAACTCATGGGTTGTGATATGGACAGTTTACCAAGTAAAGCAAAAGCCACATGCACAAACAAAGCAAAACAAGGAATCCATTCACTACTTCCAATCTGTGGGCAGATGTTCGAGGGGGGTGGGGAGGGTGGGGGGCTCATTGCAATCACATTGCAATGGTTTCTTGGGAAGACAAACACCATCACTCCAAACGTCCCCCCATCCTCCTCCTTTACACCAGCTTTTATTGCTGAGCATGATGCCATATGGGATAGGACATCCCTTTGGTCAGTTTGGGTCACTCGTCCTAGCTGTGTCCCCTCCCAGCTCCTGGTGCATCCCCAGCCTCCTCGCAGGCAAGGCAGCACAAGGAGCTGAACAGTCCTTGGCTCTTTGTAAGCATTGCTCTGCAATAAATAAACTCATCAGTGTGTTATCACCACTGTTTTCATAAAAAATCCAAAACACAGCATCATACAAATGTCTATGAAGAAAATTAACTATTTCAACCAAAACCATGACAGCTGGTACAAACCTGGTTATTTCCAGGTGCAAATGTTGGTTCTTCCTAAGGCAGGACAGTAGAGGAGCCAAATACAATTAACAGATTTCGTGTAGAACTCAATAAACTCAAAATTACCAGCCAGACTCTCAGAAGCGTGGTTTATGAATTAAAAATGGTTATTCCTTAACCTAACATTAAGAAGCTTGTCAGTACATAACACCCACCTGTAAGCCAGGACACAAGATCTAAGGCCAACTTACCAAAAGTACATATATATAGGAGCAATAAGAGACAGAATGAGAAAAGTCAAGGCACTGAATGAGATATAATCAGCAGCTGCATAATTTTAATGCAGCAGGCATAAGAGAAAGAACAAAGGCAAGGCTGATCCACTACACAGCAAAGAGGAAATGAGGGTGATTCTTCATTCAGTCTCACTAAATGGATTAGATGCAATCAAGTGGATAACTTAATTTACATGAGATGCAAAAGATCTCTGTCCCAGGTAATGAAGGACTGGAAAATATTTGTTTTCCCATCAGTCAAGCCTGATGAGCATGACTGGAAATTACTTAGAGAAATGGCAAAAATAATCTGGTGAGAGCATGTGGTGTGAGAATTTCTGAAGGATAGGTATAGGCTTAGAAGACTATGAAAGGACTAACTTAATGCCCTATTTTAAAGGAGGAACTGGGGCAGTCAGAGCAATTAATTTAATAGAAACTGAATCCAAACTATTGGGGAAAAAAAAAAAAAAAAAAAAAAAAAAAGCTCTCTGTAAGTTTATATATTTGCTAAGAACAAGCTCCATCATCTCATCCTGACTGCTGACTGACAGAAGAATGGGTCTAACAAATAGAGGAAAATACACTGTTATCATACCTATTTTGTTTATAAACTCTTCAGAAACTTTCTTGCACAATATTCTCATAAGCAAATAGGGCAATGCAGTCTAAATGAAAAAGCATAGAAGCAAAGCAGTTTGAAAAGCTGAACTAGGGGAGCTGTGATCCAGTCATCATCCAAAGGGAAGGATGGATGAAGAAAGAGAGTTGTGGGCAGTCTGCTAGGACTATTGAGCCTGGTAGGACTCAATACTCTCGTTAATGATCTGATTAAATTACAGAATACATTTATGACACTTGCAGGTAACTCCAAGGTGAGAAAGAGATACCAGAGACACTCAAGCATAGGCCTGCAATTCAGAACAACACAACAAAATGGAAATACAGTCTTAAGTATGATTCAGTAAGGGTAAAATACAGGATTAATCCACTGCATGGACACAGAATATAACCCCTAATGTTGCACAGCCTTGAAAGGGATACAGAGATCAGAGGGGGGAAAAAACAGTGCAAAATGTAGCCAGAGCAAGAGGAAGCAGCCTACAGTTCCAGCTAAGTGCTCTGAACAATTCAGTAGCTTCACATGTCCTTCTTTTGGCTGCTATGCTTCAAATAAGACAAGAAACATCCAAAAGGTACCTAAAAAACAGAAAACATGAATGACCAGAGGACTAAAACATGACCTGCAGGAAAAGATTGCTAAATAGGGGTGATTTGGTTCAGCAAGCAAAGCTAAGCAAGGTAAGTGCTCAGTCTTCAAATACTAGTTTGTTGAAGAGTTTGTTGTTGTTGTTTCGTTTGTTTTCCCTTCCAGATCTACAATTCCTTGAATAAAAAGTGCAAACTCAGCTGCATTGAACCCCATCAATTTGTATAAATACCTGAGGGAAGGGTGTCAAGAGGATGGAGCTGGTCTCTTTTCAGTTGTGCCCAGTGAGAGGATGAGAAGCAATGGGCACTAACTGAAACACGGGAGGTTCTGCCTTAATATGAAGAGGCACTTCTTTACTGTGAGGGTGACAGAGCACTGGGACAGGCTGCCCAGAGAAGCTGTGAAATCTTTCTCTGGAGATATTCAAAACCTGCTGGTATGCCATCCTGTGCAATGTGTTTGGGGTGAACCTGCAGGTCAGGGGGGTTGGACCAGATAATCTTTAGAGGTCTCTTCCAACCTTGGCTATTCTGGGATTCTGTATTAACACAAGACTTTGCCCATATGAAGATGCTGGGCATTTTCTCTTGATGCTTCCAGGACTGACTCGGAGACAGTGCCCCCTTGGTAAGACTCTGGGGGAGCACGGCTGTAACTGAGCAATTCCATAGATTCATAGAAAGGTCCAAGATCATCTGGTCCAACCACCCCCCTACCACCGATGTCACCCACTAAGCCATGTCCCCAAGCACCTCTCCTCGAACACCCCCGGGGACGGTGACGCCACCACCTCGCCCCTCTCCCCACCCACAACACAAACAGACACGGACACAGCACTGAAAGGTTTGGAGCCGTTTATTCACCGCGGGGACAGCCCCACGCCTCGCTCCTCACAGCCCCTACGGAGCCCGTCACAAGCCCGGCGCAGCCGGGGGAGTGGGGGGGCACAAAATGGCGGCAGCGCCCCGTGAGGGGCTCCCTGAGGGGCTCCCTGAGGCGGCAGCCACAGCTGCTGCCCCCTCCCCTCCCTGCGAATTTTGCGGCTGTCTCTACAAACGCCTGCCCAATATGCACAACAAAGCGTGGAAAAATAGCAAGTAGAGGGCTTATACATTAACTTGATATTTTTAAAGTATTTCAGTGGGTTTTAAAATTAAATTTGTTGTGAGGAGACAACTGTGTTCGCCTGAATTTCAGCTTTTCCATCAGGCGTTCCTTCAGGGCGCCCCGCTCGCTGCCCGTGAGCTCGGAAGGCCCCGCGGCGGGAGCGGGAGGGAGGACCCCAAGATGGCGATGCTGGCTGAGCGTGAGTGCGGTTCCAGGGGGCTGAGGAGGCGGCGGTGCCCCCTTATAGGGCGGGGGGCGGGCGCTACTGTGGCCGTACCGGCTCCTAAGGCATCGCTGTGCCGCTTTGCCGGGCTCTGGGGGGTGTCTGGGTTTGGGCTCCCCTCAGTGGCAGCCCCTCGGGGAGCGGCGGGGCCGGGGCTCGGCCGCTGAGGGGCTTCCAGCCCCGGGGAGGTTTGCTGGGAGCTGCAGGGGTGAAACTGGGGCGGGAAGAGGGGTGAGAAGGGCTGGGGGCAGCGTGTGGGGAGAGGAGAGGCTGGGGAGCTGAGGGAGAACTTGGGAGGAAAGAGGAAAATGTGGGAGAAAGTTCAGAGGAAGAAAGGAAAAAGTAAGAAAGCTCTGGGGGAGAAAGAGGGGAAAAAAGAGAAAATTTGGGGGAAGAAAGAAGAAGGCTAAGAAGATATTCAGGAGTAGGGCAAGCAGTTGTCTTTCTGCAGAAAGGTCTTGCTGAGTGAAGTGTTTCTGAAGACTTCCCATTTTATTATATATTTACTGTATGTTTTTAACACTTTTCTTATATTGCTATCAGAAATACCTTCACTCTAATCTCAGAGGTATTTGAAAACTTGAGCCCTGCCCCAGCAGGGTGCCCAGCCCCACGTCCCTGGGCTCGGGGAGCTCTCCAAGGAGCAGCCCCCGGCGCCTCTCGGGGCAGCCTGTGCCAGGGCTCCGGCACCCGCCCAGCCCAGCAGTGCTGCCTGAGGGGCAGGGGGAGCTGCCAGGGCTCCAGGCTGGGCCCGGGGCCTCTGGGCCTGGCCCTGGACACTGCTGAGCAGAGCCCGGCTCCGGCCTCTCCGCACCTCCCTGCGGGTACTGACGGCCATGGGGGAGCTCCCCCAGAGCCTCCTCTGCTCCAGGCTGAGCAGCCCCAAGAAAACTGAAAGAATACCTAAAAGAATTCATTAAAACTCTCCCAAGAATAACCCAATTGCTAACCCTTCTTTGGTTAAAGCTTATCAGTGCAAGAAATGATGCTTCTGGGACTGGCCAAAGTGTGAATGATTTTGTTTTTCCAGAAACTACTGCTTGTTGCTCTCTTCACTTCTGAGTTCAAGGTGCATCTCTGCAAAGTAGTCTTTTCTAGCAAATTGAAACTGCATGCAAGTCACAAGAATAAACTGTCAGCTGCGGACTTTTATGGGACGGGGTTCACGTATGATGGTTATTAATGTCCTTATGTGGTTCAAGTAAGCTTTGTGGTGTCAGGACACCCTTAATATAAGAGCACGAAGTCTAATAAATTTGCTCAACTGTGGGAAAGATGGATTTCAGTACAGCGCCTAATTAAAGAAATCTGTTTCCCACTGGAAAAGACAGGTGTGAATTGATGAAAATAAAGCTGTACTTACATAGGTCATTATCAGATTATTTTAGATGTTAGCCTTGTTGGTACCAGTTCTCAGAATTTCATTTGGATGCTCCCGTGTCGGTAATATGATGGAAATACGAAATCAGTTGCTGCAAAAAAAAAAAATAAATCTATTTGTTGAGACTCCGCCTTTGCAAGTTTTAACACCTGGATGCTTTCTGAGGCAGCCTGCTTGAGCAGGGGGTTGAAGGAGGTGATTTCAAGAGGTCTGTGTAGCCTCTGGGATGCTGTGAGCTGAATGGGGAAGGGATAGGCTCGATTGTTCTGTTACTGAGTAGTTTGAACTCAAAAAAAATGTAGCCACTGCCAGAATGGCAGACAAGTTAACTTTTGGTTTTCACGTACTTTTGACTGGGACTTTTAATAAACTGTGACTAACTCTTAGTGCTGCAGGTCTGGAAAATCAGAAGTACCTACTGATGAGTTTTGTGCCTTGGATTAAAAATCAAATCTCTCCTGTGGGCGGTATCTTTTATTTCCAGCTCATTGGAGAAATTTTACCTCTTCATTATTTCCTGTGTTAACACCATCTGGGGGTGCACGGCAGCGGCTTAAAGGGGGACGTTCAGAAGTGATGGTTAATGCTTAGGGCACGGCGATAGCCCTGCTAGAAGGGTTTAGGAGCCGATCTCTCTCCGCAGAGCAGGGAATCTGAAGTATCTAAAGAAATGTCCCATTTCTCCACTGGATGGTGCTGCTCACCCAGCATTGCGTTACAGTTTCTCCTGATGAGAGCAGCCCAGGACATCGACATCAATGTTGCCTTCTGAGCTTTATCTTTTTTTTATTTTAAGCTGGAAGATACCAGGTTGATTCCTTCCTTGCCCTTTACAAATTGGTGAACAGCCGCTTCTGATGTGATGTAATGGTTGCTGCGTGGCCTGAAGTTGTTCTTGGTTTTCTGAAATACTTCTTGAGAGGTGGAAGCATCTGCCTTTGCTTCCCTCTCGTTAGCTTGCCCTGTCTGAAAAGGAGTGTGTTAACCTGGCACAAGTGTGAGGAGTAATCTGTTATGGTAATTAAGAGATTTGAAATACTTGGGTGAAGCTGCTGGGAAGAAGAAGGCCTCGTAACCTTTCAACTTGAGAAACCTCCATAGGAGGTGCCCTTGGGTTTTGTTAGCGGGGTCCTCCTGGGAGTAAAACATCTGAGGGCTCCTGTACAGGGAGGTACTCGGGAGAGTTACGACAAGTCAGCTTTTAAAATGGATCAGTTGGACTACATCAAACAATTCGCTTTGGAAGGTAATTCAAACTCCCATGTTCGTTTGACACGGATTACCTCTGCCGTGTAGACAAATCCTTAAATACACACGGTGGCTTTACAGCCACGAGAGTTGCGTTGAATTTCATTTCTTGGGATTTGCAAAGCCACCGGGAAAGCTACGGACAGCGTAGCAGAAGGTGAGCATGCTGAAAATACATAGCAGCATACTGTTAGAGCTAGATCTAAAAAAAAAAAAAGGCATTGGAGGCATTATATTCTTTTAAAGGCCACTAAAAAGAAGCAGTTTATGTTGTACTCTGTCCTTAATGTTTCACTGCCAGCTGTGGAAGACAGCAGCAACCTTCCCAGCTTGGTTTTTGCTGCCAGCTTGATGCCTTTATTTAAAAGTCGTTCTTCTCTATAAACTCCTGGAAACTTGAGTCCTTAAAGGTCCTGTGCATCTTGGGTGAAGGAAGATGGCAAAGCAAGCTAAATTGTCCCAAATCCCTAGGGAATTCAGGAGGGAACCAGAATTTGCTGGGGTCTGGATAAAATCACAGTCCACGGTAGTGTTTTCCCAGCTTCTGGTAGCAGCACAGACAGGGCTTGTAGGAGATATTTCTGCCTGGTGCAAAGAGGTGGTTATTTTTGTGTGGAGAAGTGAACTAAAGGAGTGCTTTAGGATTCCTCTTGCAGCACTAAGTCATTTAACATACCGAAAAATCTCTTGTTACGGACAGTTCGGGCTTTTATGATTTTTTTTTGTTAGTTTTTTGTTGGGCTCTGCAGCACTTTTTTGAGCTTCAAAGGCTCAGAGGCCCGTTAAAAAAACAACCAGCATCTTGCGCTCTGACGTCGTCAGTTCTTTAAAAAAGAACCAAGACTGGGCAGAAAATGAACTGAACGTGCCCGTAATATTCTCTCCCTCTGGCCCAAATCCGAAGCGTTGCGTTTTCGGGAGCGATGACTTCCTGATTATGAAAGCCCCTCGGTGGACTTGGCTCCTCGCTGACTTTCTGTGGCCTTGGGTTAACCAGTCAGTTTTGATCCGCTGTTTCCCATGGTGGTTAATGAAGTTTGTAATCTTCCTGCCTCCCATTCTTTGTCGTGTTTATTTAGGTTCTCTTCCTGCGTGTGTTTAGGTGCGCGCTTAAAGGGGCTGCGTAACAGCGCTAACTTTTCTTCCTCGGTTTCAAAGAAGCTATTCCTGCTGGTGGGGACAAACTCACGCATGTGGGCCTGGGGGACTGCGGTTTCTGTAGTGGTTTACGTAGGACAAAAGAGCCCCGGGTCTCCCTTGGATCTCTGACACCTGCAGTCATATCCGGTGACTTTTCTCTTTCCAAACAAGGCACTTTGCAGCAGATCCAAGAGCTGAAATCCCTCTGGTTTGTGTTGTGCGGTTCAGTTCCTCTGGTCACTTACGTTTGATTTTTGACTTGGTTTTCATTAAGAAAACAAATCTTCAAACTACTGGGTAAGAGGAAGGATGCCCAGTGGCCACTTGTCCAGTGCTGGCTTCCAGCACTAAAATCTCATCCCCCGTACATTTTATGTTGAAGCCAGATGTAAAAAAAAGTTGGAATAAAGATGGAATTTAAGCCTGTGCACTTAAATGGTAATCCTTAACAGCTTCACTGGATTGCAGCCCGTCCTTAGGGATGACAACTTCCGTGGCTGTTTGTCTTTGGCATTCTTTGTCCTAAAAGTTTTCATGGGATTTTTTTATTCCAATATCACATTTAATAGGATTAAGCCCCCCAAATGTGATTGATCTGGATGGGGTTTTTTTTGGGAATTAAGGGCTTTTCTTGACTTGATTAAATACTTGGAATCCTGTGGAAGTGTAGATAGAGCCTGTCTGAATTTTTCCTTTCTTCTCTAGCCCGTAGAAGGCAGAAGTGGTCTGTGGATCCACGAAACAGCGCCTGGAGTAAAGATGAAACTAAATTTGGACAGAAGATGCTGGAAAAGATGGGCTGGTCCAAAGGAAAGGTATGGCCTAAAGGAGAGCTGTCTAGATGAAGGGTGGTGTCTCAGTTCTTCCTGAACTAAAAATGCTTCCAACAAAAAGGGGGGTTAGAGATGTGGTTGGAAGACTTCTGGGGGATTCTTGGTCTCAGCATTTAAAACAGCCATGTTCTCATTATTTATTCCTTTAAGTTTGCAAAGCCTACAGAGAACTTGAGCAATGTTAGACATCTATAATTTCTTAATAATTTACTTGCCAGCTTGCTCCTCTCTTGCATTCCAGTTTTTCTACCCTCTTTGATGAGGTAGTGTTCACAAGTCAGAGCAGGAGGAGCTGGATCATTAAATCAGGTGACATTTAGAGAAGGCTTTAAGTTGCTTTCATGCACTCAGTTCTCTCCCTGGCTGTACTGTTGAAACTCCAAGACTTGGAGTTCAATCTTTCACCCGTTTTTAAAGCTTACTTCTGATCTGTTCCCTGAACGGCCAAAATGCAGTGTGATGGGAGTTGCATTCCTCCCCAGCTCCAGCATTTACCGTGCGGTGGGGTGACAGGTTGCTGGTGCTAAGAATAATCTCTAGGTCGGTGCAGACAGCTGCAGACACTTTGCTGCCAATTGAAAGCAAACTTCCACAAAGGATCCTCAGCAAATCTGAGATCTGGGCCTGTGCATCAGCATGGTTAGTGAAACAAACACACGCAACCCACCCTGCCCTGTGATATATATTTAGTTTTTCTCCTAGATCTCCTCTGTTTCCTTTTAAATTAACAAAATTAGTTCTTAATTCTGTGAATGTATTACAACCTGGTGTGATAAACCTACCCTTGGATTGATTAGCATGTAGAAATCTGGCTTCTGTCTTTAATTTCACCGACGATAAGCAGCGATCCCTGATTCAGAGGCTGCTGAAGTCAAAGACCTAGGATTGGTTTCGCTAGGCTTTAGACCAAACTGTTAAAAATGTGGGGCTGGGTACTGTCTTGCTGTGTAAAGTTGTATACGTGGCTGTATTGTTAAGTGTGAGGCCCAAAATAGGTACATAAACCAGAGCAGAAAAAGTGCTGATAGTATTTCAGGCTGCCAGCTCCTCTTACCAAAACTTTGTGTCAGGGTGTGGAAGGAAGGCCCTCGTGGTGCTTTAATTTTTTCTGAGGGTTCCCTCTCATTGTCTACACAGTAAGTTTCCTTTCTTAGTTACTAGATCTTTCTCTACAACAATTAGAGCTGTACTAGAGGGATTTATATCCCTGTTCTGCCACAAACTCAGACAAATGGAAGCATAGCTTGGTCAAGTTAATGGGCAGCAGCCCATCTGTGCTCTGAAATTAAGCTGCTTACACTAGTCCTGTTACTAGTGGTGCTGGATCTCGGTCATGGCAGGATGTCCTGCTTGTTTCCAGACTTTTTGGTTAGCACAAGTTTCAAGGTAAATTTGCCACCCCACTGACCAAAAATCCCTACTGGGCCTGCGATAGGAGCAGCCGTGTTCAAGGATGGTCATTTCCTCGTGTATTGGCTATGCACAGGCTTCTTTCTACTACCCCATGAGACACATACATACATATTTATTATATTTATATTTATTTATACATGTTTATTACAGTGATTATGTACTGGTGACAGGATAGGGGCAGAAAAGCAGGTAGATATCAGGAATAATACTGAATTCCAAACGATTCTCTTTTCCCTGGTTGTGCAGTTAAGATAACACTAGGCCTAAAGCTGTCTTCCTGGATTTGAATGCTTCTGTTTTCTTAGGCTAGACAAACCCAACATACGTTTGCCCTGGTATCTTCACCAAATCATGAGTGTGAATGAGATGGAAAAAGTTCTTAACGACCTGCTAGCTCCAGTCTGATCCTTCCACCTCCTCTGCCCCCCCTAATATAAATCTGTTCTGCTTTGTAAGCTCCATGGGGCATCTCTCTTGGCATTTTTGTAGCTGCCTTTGCCACGAGGGAGGTGGTTTTGGTAAGAGGCATGTTCTTCCTATGTAGTGTCTTGTTTGAAAATTGTAAACACTTTGGACTTGCCTAGGAATGTCAGGTGGCTTTCTGATTAATCACCCCACGATTTAATGTTGTTATTTTAGTGTTTGTGGTATTTTGCTGGAGGCTTAAGTAGTAAATTAGAAATACTTAATATCTCGTGTGTGCTAATGCCTGTGAATGAATTGAGTTGCAGGCAAGCAAATAGTAACTTGTGGTTTCTTGCTGTATTTCATTGCAAAATGTCTTCCAGTACAACAGCTCAAGTTGCTTCGTCATTGCTGGAAAACCCTTACTTTTTTTTTTTTTACCCTTAAATCCTCATTAGGGTCTTGGTGCTCAGGAGCAAGGAAATACAGAACACATCAAGGTTCATGTGAAAAACAACATGCTGGGGTTAGGAGCATCCATCAATCACGAGGTGAGTGCTAGACCCAGGTAAGGAGATGCGGCTCCCTTGTCAGCTTTTATAATGGGACCTTACTGAAATCTGTTATCACACCTGGTGGTAGCATGTACCTTTGTGAATATCCCTGCAGAAACTGTTGAGCTGGAGCGTAGTTAAGCTCTGTTGGGTGTTCTGGGAGTAAGTACCTGCTTGGAAAGGTTACAGTGAGTTGTTAGGCTGTTCAGAGTTTTTGCTTCTGAATCACTGAAATATTTGCTTATTCCCTGTCTTCTACCCAGCTTAGCTTTATGCTTTCTGTCCATCTTCCTGATGCTGTCACCTTCCTGACTGAAGTTCAGGTACGCAGGGAGAGCTGAATGTGCTTCTAAAGACATTTGACCCAGAATCAACAACTTAAATACCTTAATTGCTGGAAAATCACACTAGTATTTTCTGCCTACTTTTGAAAACATCTTATGCAGACTGGGATGTGCAGAGCCAACAGCAGCTTGGTATTGTTTAAAGGCTTACAAACACAACCCTTATCAGTTCTGCACTTCAGATTGTAGCACGCTGTTGTTAGTATTGCCACCTGTGGAGCTTTCTTGGTCCCTCCCACCAAGAAGGATTGAGTATCTGCAATTAAATCGCTTCTTGGAGAGCAGAGTTTAAAACCTGTTTTAGCAAAGCCTCTGTTAGGTCTGAAAACAGTTGCCTCGTATTCACGTGGGTGATATTTACAGGACAACTGGATTGCTCATCAGGATGACTTCAACCAGCTTCTGGCTGAACTGAACGATTGCCACGGACAGGGTGAAACAGGTAGGTTCATGCATTGCTCAATCAGATGCTGGAAGCTTAGTAGAGTTTCCATACTGTCTTACAAGGCTAGCTGAGGCCCAATCCTTTGGGCTGCTAGTAGCGTATCCTTGCTGAGGTCAACAGCTCCCCCTTTCTCTCCCCCAAAAGCGCTGAGAGCCGAAGGGCCTGTTGCCATCCATGAGCGTGCTTAGGTTTGCTGGATGAGTGGATCTCAGTGGATCAGTTTAACCTCTATTAAAGGCTTTTTGCTGGAGAAAACAAACATCAAAATTTTGAACTTGGGAGTTTTATCCAAGACATGGGGGACTTTTTTCTGGGATGTACAACAGCCTTGCTTGTTCCTTTTTAAAGCATCCAGAGCCAGTATGAAAGCTCAGAACACGGGCGTTCACCTTTTCAGTGCATTTGGCTTCCTTTTTCTTACTAACTATCACATCTGGTTTCCATTCTCTGGTGGTTTGTTAAATACCTACTTTTCCTGTCCTCAAAGAGCTGCTCCTTGGCTTTTGAGTCAGAGTTATGCTTCTCTGTTTTGAGTGTAGCATAATGGGATTTTTGTGGACCTGATGTAGGGCACACAAGTGGGGTAACTACCCAGCTCTCCCAAAGGGGCTATTTATAAAGTTTATTGGTTTTGAGAAGCTTTGTGCATTTTTTTTGAAAAGCTCTTTTTAGGCTGGCAGGTGTGAGCTTACAGGAAGAATTTCAGCTGGCTTACCATCTCTCCTTTGGACTGGTACATCTCAAACTCTGATCGTACGTCTAAACAACCCTGTGGAGTGTTGTTAAACCAAGGGCTTCTGTTTGGGCACAACAACTTGTCCCTGTGCTGCTGGTGTCGGAATTGCCAGCTTAATGAATTTAGCCACGCTTATTTAATTCGTTCTTAACATTTGTGTGCGCAAGATTTCCAGGAAGTGGAAAGGTAGAAAGAGGAGGAGGAGGAAGATCAGTTAAAATGAAGTCTCAAACTTGTTTTCTAATCCTAAAGAACTGGCATTAAATTTTTGAACCCAGTGCTTTAAAAACAGTTATTTTAATTCCTGTGTTTGTCTCCTCTGGTGCATTGGAGATGTAATCGTGGTCTGAGGCCACACAGTGCTAGCTGCTGTAGTGGAAGTGCTCAAGAGGTAGAATAGCGTATTGTAGGGAAATTCCAGAAGTTCCTGTCTACCTTTATATCTAAATCCTGCCCAAGTTCCAACTTGAGCCATAAGAAGATTTAGGTGTAACTGGTGGGAAACCTGCGAACTGATGAGCAGAGAGCTGAAATGATTTGCCCAAGGACATGATGAGTCAGCACAGAGGCAGGTTCATTGAGCAAGGCTGTCTTCTTCCTAAAGCTGTACTCTATCCTGTAGGTCATCTGTGTGGATACAAAGTGATCCCGTAAAACCATATTTCTCCCTGGTTTACTCAGCTATTTTTCCTTGGTCTTTTTAGCAGCTTGGACAAGAGATTTCAGTCACTGAGCACAAATTCGGATGCAAGTTGAAAAGTCCCGGTCGGAATCACGTTGGGTGATTTGCAGACTGTAAGCATTGCTCTGAAACTTGTTTCTTTGGCAATTGTTTAAGCTGGCAAAACTCATCCAGATAATTCCGCCTGCAGCTGTGCTGCAGGATCAAATGTTACTTTGTTGGCCATCATCCAGTTTCAAATTGCATTAAAAGTCAGCTGAAAACCTTCATTGTTCTTAAATAACTGGTGTAGTTGCCAGAGCTGGATTGCAATTAGAGATTGGGAAGGAAGGGCCCTGTGTTGGTTTGTATGCCAACATTCAAATACCCTTAGTCTAGATAGATTTAGCTTTCTTCTTGTATTTTTCTAGCTGAGCACCTGGTGAGGAGTTTCAATTCCTGGCTTTTTTGCTGGGATGCTGAGTGATGAGGACTGTGTCCCTTTCCCATCTGTAAAATGGGGTAAAACACACTGGCTGTGCCTGTCACGTGCCTTGGAATATTTATCTGTATAAGATCTGCTCTAGAAATTCCACAACTTATTTATGACTAAATGTCTTTAAAAAGACAGATGTACCAACTCCTATGTTGCCACTGCCAGCACGTTTCTAAGCTCCGTGAAGTTCCTTCTTGAAGGCACAAGGCGGTGCTGCTGCCCCTTTTGCTGCAAGAATGAAGTGCAGAAGGAAGCCTTGTAGAGATCCTTTCCTGTGTAAAATTCAGCACAAGCGGATAAGAGAGCAGGCTCAGAGTGCTGCAGCTGTGGTCAGGGTATTTTAATTGTCATGCTTGCTTTCCCCATAAGCCCTTCTATTGAGGATTTTCAAGTTCACTGCAAAATCTGTCTAAAACTGGATTTTCTAGTCCGTTTCTCATTTAAGTTTTACATGCAATATCAAGAGTAGATCTGAGGCTGCTTTCTGGTAGTAATCTCTCCCACTGCAGGCTGTAGATCTCTTTTTTTAGGTCAATGACTATCATCAGGTGGCACTACTCCTGAAGTGCTGTAATACCGATGTCAAAAAAAAAAAAACTTGGTCTGCACAGCTTTCAGGGTGGGATTGTATGAAAAAGGTGACTCAACTTGGCCTGCAGGGTATGGGTCGATGTCCCTACCTATCCCAGTTGCTGCTGGCAGGAAAAAAAAATATATTTCACCCTAAGTAGCCTTTCCTATAGTTACGCAGCACAGAATCATGTCGTGCCGCCTTCTTTTTGGGACAGGACCATAAAGTAGTTCTTTTGGGACTGCAGGTTACCTCCTTCCGAGAATGTATTGCAAATTAATAGGTTCTGTGGATGCAAAGAGTGTGTCTGTACCAGTAAAGTAACCTGCCATGGCACAAAAACTTCTTATTTTTACTGTTAAATAGATAGATAATCCCTCACGTGCTTCTGACCTGCACAAGCTAACAGTCTCTCAAACAACTCCTGAATGCAAGTGGGGCTTAGCCAACTCAAGACCATTCCCAGTGGGTAGCTAAGAAGCAGTCCTTCAACTGAAAGGTAGAAGAACTAAATAATACAGATGTGGCACCTCTAGCTGGCCTCGGGGAAGAAAAAGGTGTGCCTGTTTAATTCCCTTACACAGAGCTATACCACTCTGCCCAGATGGAGGCACTTTAAGCAGCGTTAGAGTTGGAAAACCTGTCGGGTGTGATGTCTTTTTCTTCTCTCCCTTTCTATCCATTCAGGTTCAGTATTTTATTTTGTACCACTTCTTACAGCTTTCTCAGACACTAGCACTGGAAATATTCTGTAACAAACAGCACAAGTGACCCTGCCCCATTAGCTTATTCTTACCACAGAAAAGGCATTAAATTAGACTTTGCCTTTGACCTGCAGTGCTTGTATCTGCCTTTTTTAAATTACACTAGATTGGAAATGGGAAGGGAAGGGGATGTGGCAAACAAGAATCGTGCAGTAACATGTCTCAGAGGAAAGTTACCACGCTTCCTTCAGTGCTATGCTGTTACAACTTGGTTTTGAAAGAGAAAGTTAAATACAGTGTTTGAATTTGGTTGTTAGTGTTTCTCTAACAGGATTGGAACCTGTATTTTTATTTTTCAGAGTCCGCAGTTACTAATCAGAAGACAACGTTTAGTCTTGAGGAAAAATCCAAATCCTCCAAGAAACGCGTCCATTATATGAAGTTTGCAAAAGGTAAGAGGAATTGTTTCTGGTTCATAAGCTCTAGCCAAGATTAGTAAAGCATATGTCAAGGTGATCTGTTACTTTCTGTCGTCTATATTTGACAAGTACAGTCTTGGTTTAGAAATACCCTTTGCAGCAACCTGCTTAAAGCTATAATACACTATTTCTCATTATTTTGGACAATTCTGGACGGCTTTGGGCTGTTAATCATTGAATAAATCAATTCCTGTCTGCAGGAACCATCAGCTGACTAAAGAACAATGAATATTCTCATCGATGTGAGTGGGAAAAGGGCTAGAGAGGGAGGCAAAGGTGATGGCCAAGTAACTCTGTTATCTGTACTGCGCTATCCTCTGTAATCTCCAGTAACCCTGCCAAGAGATCACATGGATAAGATAAGCAACAGATCAAATGATGCAGGAAGAGGAGAGCCCTCTTACATCTCCTGGATGCTCTATTGGGTCAATTCAGACAGGGACGGGTGGCCAGAAAAATCTATAAGGACTTGTGGAGTTGGGTAACTTATTTTTCAGCTGGAGTGATGGCATTATTTCAGCCAAACCTGCTTTCTGCTCTTGGCCGCTGTTAATCCCTTACTCTGTTTCTCTCTTGGTAGTGCTCCCTTTTCACGCAACCCTGTGCACATGGCGGGTGTGAATATGTGGTTCAGTAGAGGGATGGGATCAGTTTCCACTGCTGGTTAATTTATTAACCTTCAAGCTTGGTGTAATGTTTTTGGGTAACAAATGCTTCTGCGAAAACAGAGGTAATTGGCTTCTGAATGGAGGCCAAATTCTGATATTGGGGGTTGGGTCTTTTGATGAAGTAACTCGACCTAGAAGTCAAGTGTGTTAACATGACCCTGCCACTTAATGACATTAAACAATTAAAGTGGTTCAGGACTTCAAGTACAGAGACCATGGCCTCCTTGAGGTAGTAGCAAAGAGGATTTATTTTTGTTTTTAATTTTTTACTAAATATAGGGGGAGTAAAGCATCTTTTGAGCACTTAAAATAGAGCAAGGCTTTTGTGTCAGCAGTATCCCTTATTTGTTTGGCTGCAGTGCTTCTGTAAGGTAGGCCCCTCTTGGACTGTACCCTCTGTGGTTTAAACCAGGGAAATTCCTCTTCAGGGAAAGAGGAAAAGTTATTTGAAAAAGGCTAGTGTTGTTGTGGCCCTTGTTGTTGAAGTCCGATCCTGCTTCCTTTCAGACTAAACAAGACAAGCTCACACAAAAGCGGGAGAAGGGAGCAGCAACGATACAAAACGCGGCTTCCGTTTCTGATGCTGTTTTGTAGCCTCACTGCTGGAGGAACGCAGGCACCGCTCATGGTCCTGGCCATCTCACTTGAATCTGGGGAGTTTCTATCAGTATGAGATTGACAGTGATGTAAAATGCTCTGTGGTGACGTGTCTCCTTACCCTCTGTAGGCAGTTCAACATCCTGAGAAAAAGAATCAGGTGGAATGATCAGGTTTTGTTTTGAGGTCAGTGATTCTGGAGTCCGACTATCAAGCGCAGTAAGCTAAGAGCTAAGCAGACTCCTGGGGTGCTGTCAGTTGGCCTCTCTGGACTAATTTTTGTTTCTTCAGCTTTTTCTGACTTTTTTTTTCTTGAAAATTCTCTGAGACAAGCAGTGGACAACTGAATATAAAGGCTTCTGAGCTCAGCCAAACATTTGCTGGCATCTCAGAGTATCACATCACACCCTTTCTTTCCTCTTTACTGAAGTCCTGCTGGTCCTACTGAAACTCTTTGCTTTGCCCTTGGAATTGTTTTTATGTTGGGATAATCCAGTGTGTTGCAGAGACGAAGGCTTTGCTTTTCAGAAGCAGTTTCATGAGTGAAAGAAAAGCACCCACTGAGTAAAGATTGTTTTTACTCTATGGAGGAGATCTAAGTCCCTGACTCTGTCAGAGATGGAGAATTCTCATGAGAGTCCCAAGATATGCATGTTCTCTTTGAACTTTTCTTGTCTGCAGGAGGATACACCTCTTCTTCCCCTTTAGAATAAGTAGAACAGGCTGTTTCCCTCGTCTTGCTATGCAAATTACAGTGTCAGATGGGGGAAACAAGTTGTTTCCATGTGGACATATAGGGAGGTAGGCTCTGGTTGCCTCCTCACCCACACATATATTTCCTGCTGTATGCGGTAGCCATGAGCAGCGTTCACGTAGAGTCTGTAACATATCGTTCCTGATTTGTGCGCCTCCAAAAACAACTTCTCCATCTCCGCAGGTCACATTTGGTGATAACAAACTGTAAAGTTTGTGTTTTTATTTTCCTCTCCTTACTCCTTCCAGGTAAGGATCTCTCTTTGCGCAGTGAAGATGATCTGTCCTGCATATTTGGGAAGCGACAGAAGACTACGAAGATGCAGGTAAATGAGGCTTCATCGTTCTTTTGTTTCCTTGCTTATTTTTTTAATAATAAAGGCCTATTTAAATGTCTTGCTGCTAATTAGATTACCATGTTTGTCAAAAGCAAGGGGCCTTCTGCCTATTTTTATGTAGAGGTTGCAGGTGGAGTGCCATTCTCTGAACTGTCAGAGTGTATTTAACATTTGTATGAACTGCTGTGATGGAACTTCTTTGGAATTGCTCAGGAATCCTCATTACTTCAACGTTACACTACTTATACGTTGCAAAGTAGATAAATTTTCCTTGATCTGAAAGTTCCGTAAACATCTGAAATAAAACTTGACATTCATCAGTAACTGGGCAATCTCAGCAAGCTGCTTGATTTTCATGAGAACTGGGAAAGGATGAGCAGCTGCAAAGGTTTGCTTGTCTTTGAGCAACGACAAATAGCGGGAAGACTTTCTCCAACTTTGTGTAATGAGGTCAACGTTTCTGCTAGCACTTTTTTATACTATTTACTAGCATTTTCCATTTGCGGAGAACAGACCAGCTATATCAGTATGTGAGAAACGTGCTTACACTGGGACATGACTAATGTATCCAGAAACATTCTTTGGAAAAGATAACATCTGGAGAAACACAAATAAATATGTTGCACGGATGGCACTGTTGATTCAGAGGTCTCTGAAGTCTCTTGCAGCTAAAGGGAAAGATGGGACCTGAAAAAACTGAATGGAAGTTTCTGAAATACCCTGTACGTATTTGGCACCTTGCTTGTTGTGCAGTACTCTTGAAAATGGTTTTGTAACTTCACTGTTAGCCGCTGTGAAATTTGGAAGAAGAGGAATGGGGGACCAATACACTAAGATCCTGGGCAGCAACAAAAGTAATAAAATGTTTGTAGTTGTGTAAAGTATAGGCGGAGTGACAAGGGGGGGGGTTGTGAAGAAGAAATTGTGATTTCCAGTGAAAAATGAGGATTCTTCACTGGAAAGACCTCCTAATATGAAATACAAAATATTTGGGTGGGTATCTTGGATTAATTTCAAGGATTTGGTCTTGCTTTGGTTATCCTGTGTAGTGCTCTAATTTCAGAAAATGCGCTGTAGGTTTTAGAGTTGCTGGTCGGAAAAACTGTTTTGTGGGTACTCTTTAAACTACAAAAATACAGTCAGCTAATTAAATGAGGAAGCTGGAAGAGACATAAGCGAAGCAAGAACTGTCCTGTCTTGTCTGCCACCGTGAATAATGGTATGAACCTTCGTTATAAGTCCCATGGTTTGGTTTGAAAAGTGAGAGCTTGGGAAGAGGCCGTCAGCCACAACAGAACCAATCTGAACTGAACTACTCTCTTGATAGAAGCATTTCAGGACTTCAAGTTAGAGATATCAATTGTTGGAGATCTCAGATGCTGGAGATAAAACGTGCACCACCAGAACCCCTTGATTAACACCACTACTGCTCAGGCAAATAAGCCATAGATCCATCGCAGTCAGGTCAATAAAACAAGAGCTGGGGTTTAGTGCAAATCCCTGGGAGACGGTGCTGTGGCTAAAGCAGTAGATTTTGCCCACCCGTGGGTTTTTTTGAGTAGTTGGTCTTGTTTTCTCTGTGCTTTCCATATCTTTGGAAATTAAAATAAATTTAGAAAGTGGTGTTGCTGCTTCTTCTGGGGCTTTATCCTACATAATGTTTCTTCTTTTGAGAGGCACTGGACATCATACGTGCTTGTGGCTGCTTGTGAAGGGTACGTAAGTTTGTGCTAATTCCTCGACCAGTGCAGTGGCTGGCTGATGGCTGCTGTTGTGCATATTTCCTTTTTACCCTTGCTGAACGCTAAGCTAATGGTTTAAGGTTCTGGCAAAAAGTTACAGACTGTTCCCTGTTCATGGGCCAGATTTCCACATTCAAATATAGGCAGGAGGTAATATAATTGGGAGCTGCATTGTTGTCTTCTGGCTACTGTCTGCTGCTAAGCAGCCACAGGGAGAGAAAGCCAGAGGCAGCACAACTGTGCCTGTTTTTTTTTCCTCCTTCATGGGTCAGAGATTGTGGAGTTTGCATAGAACAAAAAATGCATTGCTCAGGCACTCCAGCTCTGAACAACTTCATTTCGTTGCACCCATGAACTCTCTCTACCCTTTGCATCATGTTCCAGAGCCTGGTCGTTAAGGTGGCATAAATGGAACTGCCACATGAGGATTTCCAGTTCTGTTCCCTTTGTGTGTTTGCTTTCTGTTTTTGAATCTCTAGGCTCTGGGCATTGCCTGAACGTGGCGGGGAGAGTGCTACAGCAGCAGGAAAGTGCTGTCATTCTCCTGGAAGCAAGTTGTTCCTGTCTGTTCCGCGTAGTGATAATGTAGAAAGAGCCCTGCTGTCCATCAGAGCCCTGGGGTGTGCCTTCAGGCTGTGGTAGGCCCTAGTTCCTTTTAATTGCAGCTCCTGCAGCCACTAATAACACCTGTACACTGCAGCTCTTGTTCAGAGTAGGTAAGGACAGCTTCCATACCTACCTAGGTGCTAGAACTGCTACTATTGTCAATAATAGAATGGCTCAGGTAGGAAAGGACCTTAAACATCATCTAACTTCAACCCCCAGATAAATCAAATCACATGTTCTGAGCTGTATTTGCAACTGAGATGATATACAGAGATCGGTCCTGTAGCTTAAAGACCTATCTTTAAGGCTTTTTCTGAGGTATTAGATTCTTTTTTTTTTCCTCAGAGATCCAGTTAGAAAAGCATTCATTCCAAATTTGATTTGGAATGAATGACTTGTCCTCAGCTTTCAACAGAGCTGTCATTCCACTCCTGACCTTCTGACAGAGATACTCAGCATAGTTGTGTTTCCCTAACTTCCAGCTGTTTTGGTCCAGGGTCAGGACCCTCTTTGGTATAAATTCACGGAATGCAGGAGTTGCTTTTCCGCAGAATCACAGAACTTAGGGGACCTCTGCAGGTCTCTAGATCAGAGTTGCAGGGTGAGCTTCAACAAGTTACTTGAGACTTTGAACTAGGTTTTGACCATCTCCCTCCCTTAAAGCCTCCAATTTAAACCTGTGCCAAAATTAAATGAATGGATGAAGTATCAGTTGAGAAGTGAGAGACGGGAACATCTTGGAAAAATGAAATTCTTATGCTATAAGCAGATTCAGCTGGGTGAGCATTTGCAGATCTGTAGGCATTAGGGACACTGAAAGTTATGGAAAGGTTTCAGGATGTATGCTATTGTCTGATGGCATTATCACAAAGTTTTTCATCTGTAAGAATTGCGGAGCTTCTCTTATTCCTAAGAGATGTTGTACCCCCTGCATTTCTCTCTCTACCAGTGGCCTATAGTGCTGTAGATCCTGGCAGTGGTATTACACTGATAATCATCAGCACTGTGGTACTAGGTCTGGCTGGTTGGCCAGCTAGTGTTACACCAATTTGTTCCTTAAAGATGGGAAAAGGGGGTGGGAGGAACCCAGGAAACTCCATCTGTGCTTACACAGAGAGGAATCCAGTGCAAGGACTCAGGGCTCAGTGATACGCTCAGGACTCTGACCCCACAAAATAATCCTGGCTTCTCTGAAGTGCTGGTCAATAATACATCCCCCCTGAACTGCTGCTGTGATAAAGGGTTTCTCGGCAAATCAGCTATGTTGAAGAGATGCTGTTCCAAATGGCCATGTTCAGTCTTTCCTAGTGTGCTTGTTAGCAGTCATTTTACGATCTTGACCTGCAAGTCTTTGGCAGAAGATGTTTTGTGCTAGTTTGATCCGTGGTGGTGTAACTGGACAGCTGATCTCGGACTCGCTTTGTAACAGTCTCAGCAGCCTGTGAGTCGATCTGGCCGATGGATCTCTCCTGTGTCACACTGACACTGCTGCAGCAAGTGGGGATGTTGAAATTTGGGTTATCTGCATTATCAAAGTAACAGGGGAGTTGGCTAGAGGATTGTAAAGATTGCAAAAGAGTGGAATTGCCACGGATCTGGAAGGAAATGCTGTTTGCCCCTAAGGGTTGAAAGGAGTTTCTCTAGAAGGGATAAAACCAGGATACTGGTTCTGTGGTTTTGATGGTGTTGGGATGTGTTACTAATCTTAGGCACTTGCAACCTTTAATTCTCCTAAGTGTTAAGCATAAAGGCAGCTTTTAAAGAAATGTTGATAAATCATGTGTCTAACTAAAAACTCCTTAATAAACTACACAGGGACTTTTTTAAATAAAATAAAAAACGGGGGGGGGAAGAAAACAATGGCTGGGCTTCAGAGTGGAATTAAATTGGAAACGTCTGCAGTTTTTCCCAGGGAGAGTAAGTGATCGAAAATATTGAATTGTAATTATGATGCTCTCTGGAGACGTGCGATGAGGACCTGTTTTGCAGGGTAAGATCTGCCAGACTTATTTTTTTGCCCCCCACTTTCCCTCTAATTTTCTCACTTGCTTAGGAACACTGGGAGCTGGAGAGACAGAAAAACAAATTCCATTAGTTCCTATCTGGTTGAACTTCCTGGAACCCCCACTATTTTTTTTTTTTGCTTCTCAGAATTTCCTTCCTCCATCCAGCTGTGTTTCCTGATGAAGCCTTATCACTGGAGAAAATACTCCTGAGTGAGCCTGAGGATTTGGGAATGAGTTACAGACAGTCCCAGCTTGGTTGCTGAACAACATGATTCTGGCACTGATTTCGCTTTGGGGGCTGGGGGAGTAGTTCTGATTTGCTGGAGCAATTTGTAATAACTCCGTTTAAGATGCATACAAAACTGAATGTTTTGTATCCATCTCACTTCCACGTCTCAGGCCGTTCAATGAGTAATCTGTTTCCTCCAAATTTGGATGTAAACCTGCGTAAGTTCCCTTAAACTGCCTAATCCAAGTAGCCCGAAAGTCTTGAGTTCTTGATGATTTCTTCCTTGTTAGTCATTAGAAATGTAACTATTCGCCCTGTTGCTTTTTCACTTTTTTTAAAATCAGGAAATTGTCTTCTGACACATTTTGCAGAACTTCCTCAACTGACTTACATTTCCCAGCACTTATCAGAAAAAACTTGTTGGCTAATCTTAAGGGACATAACTGAAAATCCATTAAAGTCTGGCTCTGTCACTGGCTCGCTGAAGCTATGGGTAAGCTGATGCAATTCCCTACACCTCAACTTTCTCTCTGCAAAATACCAATTGAGATACTAATATTGTGGGGGTTTGACAACTGACTTGTAGGCAAGTGACTTTAGTTTCTTGTGTTTTCTTACTTGCAACAAAAGCCTCTATTGAGCGCTTAAGGGGAACAAAAAACAGCAGAAGAGAAAAGTTAGTTAATTTTTAACTTACACTTTTCACTGTTCTGCTTTGGAGACTTCTGCTAGCATGAGGTATTTAGGACTCAGAAGCAGAACAGAAAGAGGACATCAAAAACCTGGATAGAGTCCAAAAGGATTTAGTAAAATGGGCGACAGGGTTAGAGGGCATGTCCTAGAAGGAGAGAGTGGAGGAACTGGATACGTTCATCTTAGAAAAGAGGCAGAAAAAGATGACCCCTCTGCCTATAAATATCTGGGGGCCAGGGGAGGGAGGAACAGAGGAAGGGAAGGGATAGTAATCAGGGTAGGCAAAAGCCAAGAATGGTGGTGGGGGTGAAAAACCTTCAATTAGAAAAAGGAAGACGCAAGCTTACTCTTCTGCAGGCTTCCTCATAGTGATGTCAGCGGGGCAGTGGAAGAGTCCCCTAAGGGAAATCCCAGCTCCTTAGTAAGTGATGGCAAGAAAAAAAAATGAGTTTAACACTTTCAGAGCCGTTGGAATGGGGGAAGGTGAATTGATTTTAAGTAAGACATCTCCCAACAACTTGTTCTTTGAGCAGCTCCAGTAATGAAGCTCGGTTTCCTGTGGTTGTGTTGTGCTTGGATTCTGTGGTCTAAAGGAGATGAGCTCATGCTGAAAGCCCTGTCCGTGTGCATGCTGATCTGTTGGCCTTCTCTGTCCAGCTGCCTGTTTTCATGAAATAGTTTAGAGTCTTAATGTCTTCGAAATCTCTAAGCTTCTGTTGGGTTGGATTGAAAAGTTGCTGGAGAGACAGGAGCACATGATGTACACAAGTATCTGGGCAGAACAAATGTGGAAACTTCGCTTCCTTAAAAAACCACGGTAAAAATGTAGTTGCTGTCAGTGTGCTCCAGAGAAAGACAGTAGGAATATACTGAGGTACTTTGCATCTTTCCTTTTTTTTTTTAATTACACAAGTGTTATCAGAAAAAAATAATAGTATTTTAGAGGTACTTTGCATCTTGTGCCTAGGTGCCGTTGTCAACAGGTTATAGAGTTTGCCAGATTTGGGATTAAAATTTAGAACTTCATGGTGCTTATTTCTATATGTGACTTCACTGTTTCAGCACAGATGTAATGTGTTTTGTTGGCATTAGAAAGTAAAAAATAATACTTTATCAGGAATGAAGGAAAAGGAACACGTAGGTAACAAAGGGTGGGGTTTAGCCCCTAACTTTCCAGAAGATCTGGGCATCTTCTCCAGGCTCCATTTGTAGTGATGAGGCACAACAGCCTGAACAGAAGCGTTTGCTTGCTCTAAAGATGGTGAAGGAGTATGAAACCAAACCCTTCCTAGAGATGTGCAGCTCTTTATGTACTGATCATAGAAGGCATCTAATAGTGAGGTGCTCCTGAAAAGTTACATTCTGAATATATTCTGTTTCAGTGAAAAAGCTATATTCTTGTAAGCACATGGTGACAGCCCAACCCTCTTAACCTATCCAGTTCTTTTGAAGGTTGTTTTCTTTTAATGATGGTTTATGAGAAGAAACTGGTGATGTAGTGGTGAAGTCTGCACACCTGATGGTGCTTTTATGCATTTGGTATCCCCAGCAGCCTGCTTCTGATTAGAAAACGCTTGTGAGCCTCTAGCTCAGTGCTACTTTCACCAGTTTGGCTTGCTCATTACTGTTTTTTAAGCACATGATCTAGGAAATGGTAAGAGTCAGCTTACAGTGGGTTACCCCCCATTGACTTAGGGGGGGAGCTCAGTGTGTTCTGCAGCATAAATATTAGAATAAATACCATTAGGTTTGTGTGTTCACCTGCTTTTTCTTTGTTTCTGACCACTTGAATAAAATTTATTAAAACTACCATTAGCAAGGGCTTTTCACTAATTCTGTAATACTTCTATTACTTTGGCCTCTTTTGCTCTGCTGCGTACTGTGGACTCTTAACAGCAAGAGGTGATCTTTTTTAAAAAAAAAAAAAATAATAAGGTGAGAAAATAAAAAGACCAGAGACCAGATCCCTGCAGTAGTTAGCTGTAGAAGGCCTTTGCCCATGCTTGAGGCACAAGCAGTACAAGTTAGTGGTGTAAACTCAGATGGAGGACAGCATGGCAATACAGCTGAACAGCTAATAATCTTCAGTGTACTCAGGTGGTACAGGTATAGCAAATCTTCACCTGGCAGCACAGTGTAGCATCAGGTAGGTCTAAAAAACTGTTGCTCTGGGTTGGTAACTGGTAACTAGACATAATGAGTCAAAACAACATTGAATTAGGCTCAAGATGTTAATTTGGGCCATATTGGCTGGAGAATTGTGTTCAGCCTTGGGCCCAGCACCAGGAGGATGTGGAGCTGCTGGAGCAGGCCCAGAGGAGGCCCTGAGGATGAGCAGAGGCTGGAGCCCTTCTGCTCTGGAGCCAGGCTGAGGGAGCTGGGGGTGGTGGGCCTGGGGAGGAGAAGGCTCTGGGGAGACCTCCCAGCGGCCTGCCCGGGCCTGAGGGGCTGCAGGAGAGTTGGGGAGGGACTCTGTGTCAGGGTAGGGACAGGACAAGGGGGGGCAGCTTTAAACTGAAAGAGGAGAGGGTTAGATCAGACACTAGCGAGAAATTGTTCAGTATGAGGGCAGTGAGGCCCTGGCTCAGGCTACCCCGAGGAGCTGTGGGTGCCCCGTCCCTGGCAGGGCCCAAGGCCAGGCTGGATGGGGCTGGGGGCAGCCTGGGCTGGAGGTAGGGGTCGTGCCCATGGCAGGGGGTTCAAACACAATGATCTTTAAGGTCCCTTCCATTCCAAACCATTCTGTGATTCTATGATCCTTTTTATGCTTCTCCATGCAGATGAGATTGTTCCAGGAGCACTGTTTAAAAATTACTTTCCTCAGTGTGGTGTCAGAGTAGCGTTTTCAAAAAAAAAAAAAAAAAAAAAAAGAACAACAAAATACTGATGTTTGTTGCCTATTCTATAAGCACCTTGTTAATCAACTGAGGATAAATTATTGTTTAAATATCAGCAAAGAAATGGGGAGGAAGAGACATCTGGTCTGGAAGAAATGATGCTTTTTCTTCCCTCTTCATTGGAGAAGAGCCTTGCCTCTAGCGTTAGTTCCTTGGGGGGGTTGTTAGGAACTGAAGCAAAAGTGGGGGGAGCTCTTTTGATTTATCTTCTTTCCTTCCCTTTTGGTCACTTCGATAGGCTTAAAGAGCCGAGTTGGCTTTAATGTGCTACCATTAGAGACCGTGCATTAGCTGGAATAAACCATCATGCCTCACAGTGAAAAATATCCCTTGATTGGCTAATTAATCAGTCAAAGGGGAATGACATGGCCCTCGGCTTGAGGGACTCTGCTGCACAGGTAAACAGGTCATTGATAAATGGTTTACCCACAAATTCATATATCAAGAAAACTTAGTCATTTTTTAACTACAGTTTGTGTGAAAGCTGCACTGCATTTTTGGAAGTGTATTTTTGCTGCCCTTGCTTTTTGCATTGTGGGAGTTAGTAGGTTGTGAACATTTTCAAGAAGAAAAGCCCAAACAGAACTTCCATTAAAAATGTAGTTCTATTTCTGTGAATAAATAAAAATAAATAAATAAAGAAAAAACAGCGAAAAAAAGCCCCAACACCCAGAACAACAACAACAAAAATTCCCCCTCAGGTCTGAAGAAGAAAGAATTCATCGTTATGGTCTTTGCATTGAAATTAAGTAGATCTTTCATCATGGCTGATAGCTTTCTGTCATTTAAATGTATAGAGAGCGTTCAGTGGGTGATATGAAGTCCTCAGGCACTACATGAACAAAGCTCACATCCATAAGCAGGTCTGGGGAAATAACAGGGGAAATTCATGGAGAAGTCTGCTGGTGACAGACAGTACAGGCTTTCACCATCTATATGCTGAATTTAGTCTTCTGTATACCATATAGCATTTTATTCCGAAAGTGGTTCCGTGGTGGCATTCTTCATTGAGTTATTTTGAGGGAGTGGGAGAGAAGAGCAGAAGAATCCAGCCTTGACCGAAATAGCAGAAAACTGAGATCTGGAACCACTCTAATGCATGGGATGTGTAAGTAGCGTTAAAGCAGTGTAACTGTAAAAGGAAGTATAAAACAGTGTTAGAAAACGTCTAGCTGCTCAACTGGGTGCACAGAACAAATCCTAATTGTGTTTATTTTTTTAACTAATGTGTATATTGTGTAAAAGGAGTACGCTACTGCCTAAGAAAATGTGGCGAGTGAAGTTACCTTTATTTTCACCATGAGTAATCCCTTCCTTCCCAACAGTCCTTGTCATGGGCCTGCGCTTTTATAGGATGACTGTTTTGTTTTTCCTTTTAAAAATATTTGTCTGATCAAAGCGTTTTCTTTAAATAAATAAATAAAATTCCAGTGCAGTAGTTCAAAACAAGAAAAAGTACACTTTTTTGATCCTATCACAACAGGATTTGTATATGGAAGCGTGAACTAAGCAGGTGGCTTCCTGTTGATTTTAAAGCCAGGTGGGCAAGTTCTCGACAGTGAGCTGATCTCACAGGCTGCTACCTGCCCTGCTTTCCCTCGTGTCCTGGTGCAAGGGTGTGCTGGTTGCTCTTTCCTTCTGCTGGTGTGGCAGAGAGCCAAGGTGATGGTCTTGAGGTGTCATTTGGGGTTTGGTCTCTTACAGGAATAACGCTACTGTGGAAATGAGAAGAAAATAGCAGCGTGAATTCTCTCTCAGAAGTCAGGGAATATATTTTATTATCCTCCAAGAAGGTGGCCAGATCCACTCAAACAGCATATGGAAGGGTTGGATGTTCAGAGCGTGGTCTTAGTTTAGTTATAAAAGAGCATCGAACCTTTCTGCAAGGGTATCTTCTGATTTGGGGTCATCAAACTGATTGTGGAACTACTAGGTGGTTTAGGTGGATCAAGTAAAGCAGAAGTTGGAGCCAAATAAATGATTTGACTTTAGATTGTGCATAAAATCAAAGAAACAAGCTTTTCTACTTCCAATCCAGTATTTTGACTTTGCTAATGAATTATTCCATCTTCAGCTGTGAACATTTGCTTTTTTTTTTTTTTCTCTCCAGTCAGGATAAATATCTATGGTTAGAGTATGTCTTGATAGTTAACTTTCCCATCAGGGTAAACTTGAGAGCGTGTGAGATACTCCCTCCTCTTTGACCTCCTTTCAGCCACCTGCCATGTTCTAAAAGTTTGGCAATTTGAACCTAATTTGGACTTGAGTTTTGTCAAATATGACAAGGTGAAGAAATCCCTCATCTGTGTCTTTTCTCTACATCTACAGCCTCACTCTTTGAGCTATCATCAATGCCCTTTTGAATAATTCTGTGGATGCCATATATAAATGCAAATGTGACCTGCAGACTAATGTCACTCATTTGACCATCTGCTAAGGGCTGCATGTAGCCCCTGGTTAAAAAAGAGGAGTATGATGGAGATCATGCACTGGGTTAGTAGATACCTTCCACGTTCTGTTTACTTGAACATCGTCTTTAAAATGTCAGTTACCACTATCTTGAGGATGATGGTTTGCTGTATTTTGTTACAGAATGCTTTCTAGGAAGCACGTAAGGATGAATGTTGTCCAACTTTGACTGCTAAATCAGATCCTCTTGTTAAGAGGAGAGAGCAAGGAAGCAAGCTGAAGTAAGCAGAAGAAATAAGGGAGAGGAGTTGAAGCAAACCTGAGTTTTGCTCAGCTGGAAAGTGTTTGAGTTCTTGACTGTACAGATTCTGAAGTTGTTGTGCACGTGACAGTGTCTGAACTCTTCTTCCCTGCACTGGATTAGGTGATCTGACATCTGTCTGTTGTGCCTGGTTTGTTCTGTCTCTCCCTGGGGGAAATTGGTTGTGTACTCAAGTATTTTGATTTGGCAGACTCTCAGTAATGTGAACCCAGTGGGTATTAGTGAAGACAAGTTGAAGTGTGCTCTGGCTTTGGAGCAGATGGAAGATGCTGGCTATGATAATCAGTTTTTGTGGAAGCTTGCTGCACAGTCTGCGATGGACCTCCAGAAAGTTCTGCGTAGATGAGCTTTAACCTGCTGGTAGAAAATCCTTGTGCACCTCAGGATGCAGGTTCACCAAAGCTATTTTGGTGAGGAGCTCTCAAATGAGGCTAATGTAAGCACTAACACCTTGTTTGATAGCCATTACACTGAGCTTTGAGCTCAAGACCAGGTACGATTAGCCCAGGGATACTAGAGGGGCCATAAGGGATACATGAGAAGACCTTCAAAATGATCAAGACCAACCATCAACCTGACCTGCCAAGTCACATCGCTAAACCATGTCCCACAGTGCCATCTCCACATAAACACCTCCAGGCTCAGGGATGCCACCACTTAATTAAGGAGGAGTTTTTGTTGTTCCTCCCCTCTACTCCTTTAACTCTTCATGACATTCAGAAAGGCACCGTAGTCTGTACCAAACTCACCAAGGTGCCTGGAACGCTCCCTAGATTAACCTGTTTCTCAGCAAAATAGCTGTAAAGTCCTGGATAACATTAGGTGTAGAATTTCTCTGCAACTGCTAACATTGAAATGAAATTTGATATGAAAAGTGTCACTGAAAGCAGCAAAGACAACTTCCTGCATTCTGTTTTGATGTATAGCATATCAGAGGCTGTGAAGTCTGTCTGCCGCTGCTTGTCACGTTTGAGCAGAAAGCTATTTCTTCCAACGATTCTGAAACCATCTAAGGGTTTCAAATCTTTATGTACTTGCCTGGCTCAGCTCATCCTGGAACTGGGTCCTTAGTAAACAACACATTTAGTCCTGTGGGTTACAGAGTTTGCTAAGTACGTTCTCGATCTGTCCACTAACGGTTCAGTTCAAATCTCAAATTGTTCCATGAAGACCACCGTAGTAGTCTCCTTATATAAACCTTTTGGTTCTGAATCTGGGGCGGCGATATAATGAAACACACAATGGGGCAGGTTATGCAGTCCTCAAGTTTGTTTCTACCTAAAAATGTTTGTCCTCCTGAACTGGAAAATGAACGTGTAACAGGGAGCCATTCGGTGTTGGTCAGTGACCTGATTTCAGCCACTTCATATCTGTGGCTGTGCTGATGCTGAAAGCTTTGACATTCATTTACATTTCATCTTAAAAGCAGGGAGAATGCTGGGCCAACCTTTGAGGTGATGAGAGAAAATTGTGTAATCTCAGACGTCAGCAAGTGGCTGGAAGAGGAAGCTTTTTGTTGTAACTTGCACACGAACAAGTTGGAAGGCAAGGTGTCCTCGTTTTAACTCATGCCTTGTTAAGCCTTCTATTAGTTGCTGCTTTTAAACTCCTCTCTCTTAGCCCTTTGGCATTTTTTATGCCGGGACGGATTGGAGCGTGTGATTTGTCTGTAGAGGACATCACCCCGCAGTGGATCCCAGGAATGTGACTCAGGTGAGGCACAGCGAGCTCGGATCAGGGCTCTTTGGTTCGCTTTCACCACTGACACGCTACACAGCCTGGGGTCAAGTCACTTCTGTGCATCCCAGTTTCAAATCCCTAAAATCAAGGGATGACTCACGCACACCACGTAGGTGGTATTACTCCAATTTGTCTTAAGTATGTAGTTCTTTACAAAACACATTGAAATATTTAGATAAAAGTGAGAATGTTTAAGTGGAAAGCGTATCACGCATGCTCTTTTTTTCCTGCTGGCTATTTCTGGAGAGCTAGCAGAGCTGTTGGAAGTGTACTGCCTGTGCTTTACCTATTTACCTTTTGAACTCTACAGCCAGGACGCCTAGAAAAGCGATACTGTGGTTTTAGGACCCCGTAACTTAATTAAACTTTCCGAGATTCCTGAAGCGTGACTGTCTCCAGCTTTTCTGAAATCCTTGCAAATACAAGGCTGTTTACATAAAATCAGGATGGGAGGGGATAGCGTGCTCCGGAGCCACCAAGTTGCTGAGATCTGAGGGCGAGGGTATGGTAACCCTGCAGGGCTGCGAATCTCGGAAAGCTGGGGTCAAGCACGAAGTGAAGAAGTATCTACCTGCCGGAGTGTTTGTATAAATGGTTGCTTCTGGTAAAGTGAAGTAGCAGCCCGTGTTTTGACAGCTAGTACTTAATGTATCATTTGGGCTGCTGATTCCCTGACATCCATTCATTACAGCAGACCTCCTCTGACCAGCGCTCGCCAACCAGAGCACTGCAGGGTGGTTTTTTTTCTTCTTTTCTTTTTTAATAAGCCTTGTGTTTCTCGGTTACCAAATGGCAAAGGAATGCTGTGTGTAGCAACTGCGATGGATCGCGTCCAACGGCACAAAATATGGCCTGTTCCTTTTTCCTCCGTTGTCGTAGGGAAATGGGTGTCTCCAAGAGACGCCCATCGGCATAGCCCTTGCTCTTTAGCAACAGGAGTCTGGGTGTTCTGATTTTTAACACTTGCCACTAGAAAACAGAGGTTTGTCACTCCTGGCAACTGACTTTACAAAAACACTGATAACAATAAAGGGCTTCGTGCCCAGTCCTGGCTTGTGCTGGCGTTCTGGGACTCTTGCAGTGTGGTGGTGGTGCTGCTGCTGCTGCCCCCTCTGCTTTAACCCTCGGAGCCGTACCTGGATGGCAGAACTCACAACAAGGTTTGTAGAGCCTGGCTGGGCCCAGAGGTCTTCTGTACCTCAAAAGTCTGTCACCTTGACACGCTTAGCAATATCTAAAGCATACAGCCCAGGAGCCTCACAGGGGTGATGCAGATATTGTTCAGATCACAATCTAGATGTAAAATCCGCTTAATTTTGAAGCGTCTTTCTTTCCTTGTCAGAATTAGAACAACACATTCTTTACCTGAGGACAGAAGGGCTTAGGTAGATCTGTGGGGTTGTGAGGTGTTTCTGTTCTCAGTGATATTCCCTGCTGCAGAGTCAGCTGAAGGAAAATCGCGTGTGTGCGCCTCCGCCATTCGAGTATACGGCGTGACTTCGTGGCTTAACGTGTCGGCGTGGTGGCTTTGCCCTAGAGTGACTAATTCACAGGCAGATGTTCTCCCGTGCTGATTTTGCTGCGTGGGGATGACAGTAACCTTCAGCAAAGAGACGTGCGGACGGTTGGATCTGCTGACACCTTCAGCTGCTGCAGCAAGGTTCGCTGGAGTTCACCGAAAGCTCTCGGACTAGCAGTGAGCCAGGCCACTGGGGGACAAAGCCTGGAAAAATCAAGGTGAAAATTCGTGTGGAAGCATGTGTACGGGAAGGATGGCCGAAGGGATGGAAACCAGCAGTATTCCACGGGAGCTTGCGAGGTTGGAAGCTGGGAAAAAGTAATCTGGAGCTGATGTCAGGCAGCAAAGTGTTAGGACTCTGCTGTGACATCTCAAAAGTGCTTCTTGTACTTAGTTTTTCAAGAAGCTTTTCTTTTTTGTGGCTCCGAGTTTTGAACTGTAGCTGCAAAACTCTTTTGTCCTAATTAGTAACCGGTTTCTCTGGAACCTGCATTGTCAGGCTGGTGGAAGAATTCGGTCTTGGTGGCTCTGAAGTCCTTGAAAGAAAGCAGGAGATTGCTCTCAAGAGAGAGCCGTGGCGTTTTTAATAACACTTAAGGGTCCTGACACACAATCATCTCCAGGGCGTCATACAAGAGGTATCCACTTAGCTTTCTTGTGTCCTTCAGGTTATCTTGTTGCTGTGGAGATTTGCTGATAATGATGGAGTCAAGACAGTGTTCTCCAATTGTTTCAGAGTTAAGCTGGAGGCCTAAAGTAGAGGGAGATTAATCCTAGCTGAGAGGTTAAACTTGGTGATGTAGCACCCAAGAAGCAGGGGAAGAGAAGAGCACCAGCGAAGGGTCATTTAATCCACTTACGGTCTGACCTGAGCATTTGAGGGTCACCTCTCTCCATTGAATATGATGATTTTGGCCTCCAGATTTAAAGCCTTCGTGAAGGATAAATATTTTGAATGGAGTGTGCTCTGGGTACAGCTCTTGCTTTATATATATATATATGTTGCAAATGCATACAGGGTATTTTCTGGTTTAATTTCTGGATGAATGTGTAGGTAATGCGTTACATCTGTGCCAGTCTCTATCTTACAGGTTTTTGGTACTGCCAAAACGGATCAGTGTGCAGAAGGTAGATAGGACTTCAAGGAACCTTGGGAGGGACCACGTGAATACAAATTGTTCTGTAAATAAATGCCATTCGTTTACATACGGAGACATAGCATCGCTATACACAGATGATCTTTCCCTTTCTAAATCACTTTCCTTAACCAACTTTTACAAATTAAAATACATTTATGTCAGCGATCCGAGCGGGAAGACTTTTCAAAGCAGTAGCTTTATATGCCCAGAAATTCATAGGCACCTTTTCCCACTGTGCCTGTCTCAGAATTGGTACCCGGTCGTTATTTAGGAGGGCATATTATTGACTTTCCTATAACATTTGGGAAAGCGGGGCACGCTGCACGTTTGAAAATTACACCGCCTCCTTTATCACTGCCAGTCACCATCAGCAACACTACATTCCCTGCCTGACACGAGGGAGGTTTGCCCTGAATAAATGTGGTAGATAAATGGTCTTTCTGTTCCTCAGAAGAATTTGGGCCACTTCTCAAAGTTGGTGCCAGAAGTACAGTAGCAGAGTGGCACGGTTCAAGTTAATTGCGCTCAGGATTTTAGTTAAAAATCTAACTAGCTTGTCAGCTTTGAATTTATATTTTCACAGTTCACTAGGGAGTGATAATAGGGCAGCTTTGATGTAGCTTGCTGCTTTTTGCTTTGTACCAAATGCTCCCAAGTTTAGTAAATAAACATTTTCTTTGGGCAGGGGGGCCGTGAATGAGCACTTAGAGCTGGCCAGAAGCAGCGTGGTATTCCCTCACCAAGGGACAGCAGGGACGGTCGGAGCTGCAGGGCTGGCACGTTAAACTGGATCTGCATGGAGCACCAAGGTTGAGCTCTCGAAGAAACAGCTCATCAGAGATTTGTTAATTAGGTGTTGCTGGAGATTTGCTGAAACAGTGAAGCTGTGATGCATAGAGCACTACCTGTTAACTCTTGAATATCCCTCCAATGTGTTTTCTGCTCTTCTCCACTCACAGAATCGGAGGTGTGCTGGTTTAATGACCTGGGCTTCCCGAGGCTGTCCTGAGCAGCAGGTTTTTGAGAGAACGTTAGTGTGAAACTGATCCAGAGCCCTTCACACCAGACTGTGGCTTGTACACCAAGAAAAACTTTTTGAAAGATGTTTTTTTGAAAGCTTTAATTGGAATCAAAGTTTCTCCCCCCCTATTATTTCTGAAAATTGCTAGAGAGAAGGGTTGGTGATGTATAGAGCTGTATACTCTACCCCTCCCCTATAACCAGCAAGAAAGGAGCCAGCATGCTCGATGGTCTTTCACAGTACAGAAGCACAAAGCCATGCTGCTCCCTGTTCCAAAGCATTAATAGGGTTTGTTATATTTTATCCTAGTAGAGTAGTTAACTTTCTATTCAAGACAGTGCTAGGTTTCATACCTCCCAGGCACCTGTTCTTCGGTTGGAGGGCAGATCAACTCCTGAAACTTGCAGAACTTCCCCTTGTTCTTGTTTAAAACCATTTCTTAACCCTTTTAAAGCAGTTTAATACAGTTTTATTTTTTCTTTCTCTTTAAATGAAGGCAGATAACTTATTCTTCTGCTTTACCTGATTTATCTGGCAATGTGCAAACATACTACTGAGCTGTTTTAACAAGGTGCAAATAGTTTCCTTATAATTGTAGCTGGTTGAGTTTTCCTGGACGGACAGATTCCAACACCAGAACCTTATTGCAGCAAAGACCTTGTGGCACACACGAGCCTCCTTCTAGCAGCCGAGAGTTTCTCTGACGCAGCAGAAACTAGGTATCACGAATGGAAATCATCCCTAAAATATTTCAGGGACTAAGGCAAGCTGAATATCAAGCCAGCAACCTTGAGCTCTCTCATCAGCGGGCTGCCAGTCTTTGCTGGTTTGTTCTCTCGGCTGCTCTCTCCACCACAGGTGCTTTTCCATAGTGGGCTGCCTTCAGACGTGGATATAAACTCCTGCCCTTGTACGTGAGCTTACACAAGATCACCATGGCCAAAGGTGGCTAGCAGGAATGTGGGCTAAGCTCGTTCCGCTAACCCGGTCGAAATGGGGATGTGCGTTGCCAACACTGCTGGAGCATCCAGTCGCCCTGAGGAGTCCAACAGGAACTCCAGGCTACGGGCAGGTTTTAACCGCCTGAGTGGGAAGCGGCTTTCTGTTTTGCAAGCCCTGCAACATTGATTTCAGCACCTGGCTGGGATGGTTCGGAGGTAATGTCATCGCCTAGAGGAATAGCTGGCTTTATTTAAAGAAACGTTGAGTTTTGTTCATTCTGAGGTGGAAGTGGTACAATTAAAAACTTCAGTTTCTTCAGAAGCACCTTGATGGGGCATTCAACAAAGAAAAGCCATTCATAAGGCAAATGATGTGGAATATTTACTTGTAGAAACCAATGCTGCTTTAACTTATATATGGTGACTTCCTAAATTTTAGTGCAATTTACATTGGTATTGGTGTTAACAGAGCACACCTAGCTTCTGTGTTTGGTAAGTAAGCTTTACAGTGAAAAGAGTCAAACATTTGAGTTCACTTTTAATAAAGCATACATTCGAGTTTCAGTTCTACTCATGATTACTGCCTGGTCTGGTAAGCAGTGAATTCTAAAATTATTTGCTGGGAATAGGATGTTTCTATTCTTTTTTTTTTTTTGATTCTTTAATGTCTTTAAAAAGCTCACACATTTCATTAGGTTGTCTCGTGGATATCCCACGAGGAACGTTTAGGATGTCAAACACGTTTCGTACCTGTACCAACACAAAGTTGGGATCGCGTGTCGCTGCAGATGGAGCACGGGCTGGCTGTGCCCGTGGCCTGTGTGGGTTGCAGTGGCTTGGAGTGTGTCCCCTAGAGACCTTGATGTAATCCACGGTTAGGATTTTCATGTTTATTTCGTCCTTTTTCTGATATTACATCTGTTCTCAGTACAGAATGTATTATGCTGGACCTGGTTTGAATAGCAGCGTAAGTGCTGATAAAGTACAAAACGCTGAATCTGAGGTTGATCACGTAACTTGACTCCTTCCAGTTCAGCATTAAGATTATTTAGACAATCATAATTGTTATTTACATAATTATGTACTGTTCATTTTGCTGGAAATAGCACTCCGATAATGAACAGCTATTCAGGATTTTGTTTTCATTGAGGGTGTGGCCTGGGCCTTTATTTACTACACACTATTTAAACACTGCTCAGAAGACAATTATGAATATTTATGCTAGATTTCTACATTGTTTGCTACCGTAGTATCTGAATCCTTTCTTCTCAGCATGTCTTCTGTGGTCTGGGGAAGATAGGAGCTAATTTTAGAAGATAATTTGGTGTATTCTGAAGACGGGGTGATCTGAAGGAGTCTGACCAAGGAGAATTTCACCCTCAGTTGTCCCAGCCCTCATAATGTTGCTATGAGATGGAGAGAGTATAATCCCAGCCTTTTGACGGGCAATTAAGCTCAAAAAGTGTATTTATCACTGGTAAACTTAAAAAACCAAACAACAACAAATAAAAAATGGGGTTCTGACCTAGTCACTGGCCTCCAGTTGTCCATGCTACGAAGCTGGAAGCACAGCAGCATCCAACGCCTTGGCTTGTTTTAGGAAATTCCCGTGTATCAGAATTCGGGTGCGCCATTTCGGATGAAGCAGCATGGATGTCTGCTGATCGTAGGTTTGCAACTTGAGACACCTGGAACCTCAGCTTTGTTTTTGTTTGTGTTGCTCCACACCATAAAGCTGCGTGCGTTCACAGCGCTGCTGCTCTTGACGAACGAAAAGCTCTGAGTGTTTTTCAGATTGAGGTTTTTGACAGGCACTTATAAAAAGAGAGACAGAAATGAAGCGTTTTGACTTCATCTCAGTGTGCTCTACGGCCAAGGCCAAAGTAATAGTGAATTTCTCGGGTCAGTACTCATTTTATTTAACCACAAAACTCTTGTCTGTTTGGCTCTGTGCATTTTGCACTAGGCGAGGTGGGGTCCTGCAGAGCGCTGCCTCCTTCTGACTCATCTCTGAAGAAGTCTGTGCCCTACTCGCTGCATGAGGGGAGGTCCTCTTCACAGCATAACACACAATTGTGCAGCTAAAATGGTATCGGTATGCAAAAGCACAAAGGTGCTGAAAGAGTTAGACACCTAAATATTCTTGTGGATCTGGATTGTAGTAATCTCTGCAGCTCCCATAGACTTCCGTGACTGTTTAGAGTTTCATAAGTTATGCATACGAATAATTTTTCATCCTTCTGTGTATTCCTGGACTACAGAAATACGCATGATTTCTGGTGATCCCGTACATCACTGCACCCTGAGAAGTTACTGTTTTGTGAGAGAGGGCAGCATGCTGGTCAAATCACCTCTCATTTAGACAGCTATTCCATAGCCAGCACGGCTGTCAAAATTTGCCTATAGCAAACAGACAAATTTGGATTTTTTTCTATATGATTTCATTTTTGATGCAGTGACACTCATTCGTTTTTTGGGTTACAGTTTCTTGTCAGCTCACTCGCAGTGGGAGATGATATAAATACCTGGGTAGAAACTCATCCTCTGAAGTTCCTCTATTAATCCATGCCATCGGGGATGCTTCTTATCTATGTCACCTTGTGAATGGTGCAGGTGAGAAAATGGAGCATGAAAGCTTTCCATTCAAATAGAGTTTTCTGTAAAAATACTAGCTGATATTTTTAGACACTTTGGCCATCCGACTCTTTATAAGTGATGCCCTCGTGTGTAACGTACACCTGCCTGGTGCTTGCCTATCACCACGCTGGTGCCTGTGTGTGCCTAGAAGTGATCGTGAGCACAAATACACCGACGGTCCACGTCTTGCTAGCATGGTTTATTAATTAGATCTAATTCATTGCGCTCATTGGGAATTCCCTGTGAACACTTCAAAGCGCTCGCTGCAGATATTTCCTTGCTAGCTTGTGATTCCTGGTGTGTTAGTTGCTGTCATGTGGCTAGAAGACTTCTTGAATCTGCAGAGCGCCTCATTTGCGATGAATAAAGCCGCACGGACGCGGGAGGCTTCAGACGCTGATAGCTGCTCGAGAACTGTGCTAATTGCTGTGTTACGCTGGGGAATGCTGTGCTTCTCCGGCTCTTAATCAAAGGACCGCAGCCCCTCAGAGGGAAACATCCTGCCGACTTAGGAGAGAGGTGCCGAAGTAGTTTATATTGAAGTAAGCAAAACCAGATTATCGTACAAACCCCTCGTTTTACTCTTTTCGGTTAGCTTTTTAATTAGGTGCTGACTGCTGGGGGGAATTGGTTCTCGCCCGGCTCTGCCTGCCTGCAGCGACTTGTCCCCCGTCAGCTGAGTGTGAACGGGTTGGGTATGGGGGTTTTGCAATCCCATAGCCCCCCTTCCGGTGTCTTACAAGCTAGAGCACTAACTTCTCGGTTACGCAGGAGGCAGAAGTCGAGTTTTCATTCTGTTTTTATTATTAAAAGAGCGTTTAGAAGATGGAAAAAGAATATTATACAAAAGGTAAGGCTGTTGGGAAGGGACAGCTTCGGTTTCAGGGAGAACGTGTCTGTGTGCACTCAGAGGTGGTCGTCTCCTGATAACTCCAGGTTACGTGCTAGCAGCTGATGTTCTTGACAAAAAAAAAACCCTTCTCCAGTTTCTTACCTCCCCCAGAAGTCAGATGTTCCCGCAGTTCCCGGCTCTTGGTTTTAATGTAAAATGGCTCGCGATGGGAACGTGGCCACAAAATGTAATTTAGACCTCTCTGAAACATCTCAAAACGTCCTTGTTTGCGTGTGCAAAAACCATTTATGGATTATTACCATGGGGTATTTTAAGTGTAACAGAGGGAGAAGTATTTACAGGTTAGGTAAAAGCCTTTGTGCTAGGCTGCAACAGCATCGGTATCATGTCAGTGCTCTTGTATTAAAGAAGTTAATCCGTCACCTTGGGTTTCTTTGACTTAAATTTCCATCCTTACGTTTCCATCCTCCACATTTCACAAACCCTACAGAAGGAACTCAGTTTTGGGGGTGGATCAGGGCAGAGAGGAGAGCTCTGTGTTTCTTGGAGAGCTGCTCAGGTTAATCCTGGAGAGCCAGAAGCTGCTCGCGTTTTCTTCCTTTCAGAGCCCTTCAGATGCATGTTATCACACATTAACTTATCTTGATTAATTCTGCAGAAGATACGGGAGCAGTTCCCTCGAGTTCTTATGAAAATGAGAGGGCCGCACTATCTCGCCATCATCCTCTCTTGGCGTCAGCGTGTCTGTCTGCTGGCATTACTTTGAGCCAAGGAAATTGCTTGACATCACTTCAGCTTCTGAATATCGAGACAACGGGAGGTTGGCACTGGGAGGGTGAATTCTGCAGCCAGTTTTCATCCATCGGATGGCACAGATCACGTTGACGTGCTTTATTGCTTTCACTGAATCCTCAAGGTAGACTTCCCCAGGTGAAGTAACAGCAATTTCGAGGCAGGATGCTGACCAAGTTCAGCGTTTTCTTCTCCTTTTTTTTTTGGCAGAGATGGGTGGATGCTGTGCTCCTATCTAAATGCTGTTCCTGAGCTTAAGGTTGTGGTGATGATTGCTGTAGGAGAAGAGATCTGGATGTTTTTCGGGCTCTCAGGTGAATCCTCTTCTGCACAATGTAAGGAAATCAATTTACACCATATAAAAAGTCAGTTTCAGACTGATTTCGGCACATCAGTGTCATGTGCAGGTAGCAGCTATAGGTTGATGTAAATGATGCCTGTTAAAGACAGAGGTAATTAAAATGTGTGACTTTTGGCTGATTTTATTTGACGGAAGCTTTTGAACGAATTCAGCCTAGTTTCTACGAGGGGAACCTCCTTCTGAATTGAGCACGAAATGCCTTTTTTTGTCTTCTTTCATCAAAAAAATCTTCTTCAGACTGTTCAGACTTCTGCTTTGATCAAAAACCAAGTGGCCGATCAGATTATTGAAATTTGCAGAAGGCCCCACAATATTTTTCCAAAGGAGGAAGAAAAAGAAAAAAAAGGTATTTTAGGAAGTTCACTGAGTTCATTCTGAGTTTTGTTTCTCCAGACTCCAGCTCTAAGCCAGGCTTTGCCAAACAGATTCCCCCCCGAAATGGCCGTTGTCTGGCTTTTCTTCTCAACTTTTTTTCTTTCCGTTTTTGTTGTTCTTTGACAAGCCTATCTTAGTAGTGTCAAAAAGGACCTCGCTTAACCAAAACAGCAGCAGTCAACAATATCCAGTCTCTGATCAGTGTTTTCCTCCCGAGACTTGCCTGAGTTTATTTTGCCATTCTTGAGAGCCGGTTGCTTTCACAGCCGATTCTGCCTTTGATATTACAGCAAAGTAAAGCTTCTAAATTTGGCCCGGCTGTGTTTTCTTTTTGAGCATTTTCTGGACAAGTGTTTTCAGCTCTTCCTTTCCTGTTCTGTCTGATATCTAGGGATAAACACACCCGGCCACATGCACATACACACGCTGGGTTATCCAGAGCGCTCTACATAACGCTGCTGTTTTGTGTAATTAAGGTCTTAAAATCATTTCATTCCAGTTGGGTTTTCAAGAAATAATTGACATTTTTGGTGCTGTTCACTGTACTTCTTGTCTCCCCCAGTGATCATTTCAGCCTCTGAACTTGTGTGTCTGTGGGCACAAGGCTGCATGCGAGATGCCTTGCTCGTGAAGTTTTTAACGTTTGATTGTAGGGACGCATTCCTCCTCTGAACATCCCCTTACTCGAAGTGAACTACAGCAATGAAGGTGCTAAAAAAAAATCTAGCAAGGTTTTCTTTCCGCTAAACCTTTTAATAAAACAGTTATTTTGATTTTACGTACAGAATTCCGTATTTTCATATTGTTACAGGGGATTAGAGCAAGGAAGTTTTTTCATTATTATAGGTTTTAAGAGAGATGGCAGAATGACTGAGAGAAACGTTAAAACACCTCCATCATCCTGTTGAAAATTTTACTCAAGAGCAATAGAAGTAACCAAATTTTGGTATTCCACAGATGAAGGGAAATATTCCTCTTATGGCCTCCTAAATAAGGAAATTAAATCAGGTGTAAGAGTAAAATGTAGCAGGAGCATCTTAACTTTAAATCAAAATTTTAGGAGCTTTCTTTTTTTAACCTAACAGGAAGGTCCTGCTTACACTAGAGAAGCAAAGCATGGATCGTAGCTTCAGTGGCTGGTGTTCGTTTTGTATCTCAAGATGGTTTTCTGTGTCGGTAGGTAGGTCTGTGGTCACCTGGCAAGCTGTTGTCTGAAGATCCCATGTGCTTTTCAAAATGAGACTGGGCTGTTCTTTTAAACTTGACCCAAAATTACCTTGTCCTGGAAGAAATTGTTTAAACTTATTACATGACCATGCTCCTCCTAGCTTTATTTCCTTACTGTGAACCAGGCTGGATTGGGTTTTGGTGCTTCAGAAAGGCAGTAATAGTTGCCGGGGGTCATGTTGCAATACTGGGGAAGAGCATAAGAGCCTGTCCGTGGCTGATCAGACTGTGCCAGCAGATGTCAAAAATGCAACATCCCCGTATGTGCATGGGTGTGTGATCGTGGCAGTGCCGCTCACCCGCTGGGGTGATCTCCGAAGAGGATTTAACAAGAGAATTTGGGAACCCCAATTGTTTCTTCTGCAAGATTAGAAGAAAAAATGTTAAATTTGTGAAGTCCCTTTTATTAGATGGACGTGCTGCTGTGCTGTGGAGTCCCTCTCGCTCGCGGATGGCAGTGTTTTACAAGGCGTAACTCCAGTTTTATACAGGGTGGAGACTGAGGCGCCCGTAAATGAAATCTTATGTGGGCAGGCGATGGAGAGATCGGAGATAAACGGAGGTCCTGGGAGCCTGTCTCGTCTGTGCACAAAGAAACTGGGGAGGGATGACAGAAGAAGCATAAAGAGAAGGAAGGAGCAGCGAAGAGGGAATGAAATGCAAAGGAAATGGTGGAAGAAAAATGTTAATATAGCACCGTAATTGCCACATGCCTGTCCTTTTGCCTTCTAATTGGTTTCGCTCACGAGGGGAATACTTCTGTCTTTAATTTAATACAGGCTGCTACTTAACCACAGAGATGTTTGAAAATGTACGGCATCCGGGGTGTGTCAAAGGAAGAGATCAGTTTATATTGAGGATACAAGAAAATTACAAGTAGTCTTTTCGTGCTCCCCAAAATCCTATCGTGAAATTTTTTTCCCCAAACTTCAACCTTTTGTATTACAAGCAATTATGAGAAATACTTGAGGCTTTTTTTTTTTTTTCCCTTTTACTTAAGCAAGTTGAATTTTTACTGCCAGTCTTGGTGGTGTCTGTTCTGGAGAGTAGCAGGAAAAGCTGATAAGGGCATAGGCCAGAAATCTTTGTGCTTATCTCAGTGCAACACATGGAGCTGAGAGTGCATCCTTTTCCTGTCCTAGGACAGGAGACGTAAACTGACCATCTCCTGACAGCAGTGACTTCAAACAGAGCCTCTAACGTCTAGAGCGTATGAATCTTCTCTCAACTTCAGAGGCCAGCTAGGTGAAAGTGGGTCACTGGCTGTTTAGAAAGCCGCTTTTGTGCCAGAAAAAAAAAAAAATACATTCTGATAACTGCTAGGTCAATAGACAACTCTGTAGACATTGTGCTGTTTTGTGTTTTTTTGTTTTTTTTTTTTTTTTTCCAAAGGGCATAAATTCAGCATGACTCCTGATTGTTTGTTTAGACCAGGAGGTGAAATAAGTAAAACTGTGTTTAACTGATTGTTCTACCGGCGTTACAAAAACCAGGGTTGTGCTATCAAATTTGGAACCAAGGTCAGACAAAAAAATTGTCCTCAAAGAAGGGGTTACTTGGGCAGAGAGTGGAGTTAACACATCACAAGTTTTCTTTTATGTATTGTCTTTATTTGACCTAGAAAATGAAGGGTCCGAGTAAAAGGGGATGTGAACTGGAGCAAAGAGAACCCTCCACCAGGACTGCCCAAGCTTTGGCATGAGTGGATCTCAGGATCTCAGCTGGGGTCCGTGCTGTGACTAGATGTGTAAGCGATGCGTGGAAAAACACGCAGCTAGGAATGGGTTAGACCAGCTTCCTTCTGCTGGGCTGAGTAGAGTTAGGTTTTGTTCCTCATTTTCTCCACGAAGCTAGGCACAAGAAGTCCCAGCTTGCAGCTCTTTTTCTGGAAAATACAGAGCGGTGGCCAAAACCCGGGGCTGGAAACCCAGGAACAAAAACCAGAAGTCCTACATCAAATATTGATGCTCTCCAACTTGGGGGCAAACCGCTTCACTGCCCTCCGGGCCTTGGTGTCCCCGCTGACAGAACAGTCCGAGCACTCCGTGATGATGCCAAGTTCAACACAGAAGATCACAGTGAGAATGAGGTTTGGAAGCGCGCGGTATTTCTTTGCTAATGAACTGCCTGCTTGGCAAGCCAGCACGGTGGCTGTGCTCTGAAGTCTACCTTCAGGTAAGCGCGGCGCCAGCTCCTCAATTGCCCACGGGACTCCTGCAGGTTGCCCAGGTTTTGACAGCAGTGCAGTGCACTGCCACATCAGCCGACGGGTGCTGCCTTATTATTTGAACACTTATTTATTGCTCCGACACTGGCAGGCCTTGCTAAGAGCAGGGCTCCTCGTCTGTTTCATACGTTAACTCTGAGACCTGACCAAGGCTGAAGAAACAGGCATGATCTCACCCTTTCCCTTTGTTTCAGGATGCAGAACGGTTCCTCCAGATTGATTGATTTTTGATTTTTTTTTTTTAAGTCACTCCTGGCAGATGTGAGAGCATTAAATCTCAAAGCTTTTCAGCTTCAGTCTGGAATTTGAGGTTTGCTGCATTCCTTAATCTCAGCTCGTGGTCACATAACTTTGATCCAGGCTGGCTTGATTGGAAAACCAGCAAGCTTTTATCTCTTCCCTCCCTCCAATCAGCTATGTTTCTGTCCCAGCAAACCCCAGATAACTTCCTAAATGCAGTTCAGATAGTACAAAGTGGCTCTAGGACCCTTCAGTGGCAGGATGAATGGGATCCCTGGAGTAGCATGATTAATCTCATTAAAATCTCAACCTTCTAGTTCTCTTCCAGTCCCCATGAATCAGATGCAAATTGTACCCTGCAGAGTTGGCTCATCTGTCATCTCTAGCAGACTGTCAGCTACCTGTCCAGGCCTCCTCTCCTGGTATTTAAAAAAACCATCTTGGAACCTTTCATGCACTTATCTGTCTTGTACTGATACCAGCTCTCCAGGATTCGGATGATTTTCAGTTCTGCTTTAAAGACAAAAGCACAATTGATTGCAAAGTCTCCTGAAGCGCTGCAAGTCTGAGACCGGATTAAATTTGTCGAGCCTATGCTTTTCTTTCTGCCTTCGAACTAACGATGGACCCAAGGTGCCAATCCTGATGGTTTTGATCTCAGGGGTGCTGAGGCCGATGTGAAAAGCGGAGCGGCTTGCTCTGAGAGCTCAGCTCCAGGCTTATACCCACATCCCCTTTCCTTCATACAGGAAAACCGCAAGCTGCTCTGGGATCTCCACACCCAGCGCTCCGTCTGCAAGGGAGAGCGCGTACCGCACCTTGTGCACAGCTCACCCTTCCCCTAGACTGTGCAAAATTAGATCAGCTTCCTCTCTGTGAATCAGTTTCACCTTCTGCTCTAGCATGGAGTTACGCGGCGTCTGCTTAGGTGTAAACCCGGGCAGCAAATGCAAGCCAGAAATTCGGGCAGTGTCTGTACCCGGCCTTCGCTGCTTGGACCTTCGTTACTTGTACTTCTGTGCAAGTTTCCCTCATCCACAGCAGTTTGGTCCTCTTTAAACCCAACAATGATAAGGCATTTTGAGGCTTTCCCGTAGGAGGGACACTATTTTTTTTGCCGCTTCGAGCTTTAATAACGAGTCAATAATCCTTGCGTAAGGAAACTTGCCCTTGGCTCTCTGGTCCGAAGCAAAAAAAAAAAAAACAAGTAGCTGTTGGTTCAGCAGAAATATCTGTCCTCTCACGAGGAGCCTGACTCGCAGCTGTAATTTATCACCCTTCCTCCACATCGCTTGGCCACCGGTACGGGTTTCGCCAACTCCTGTGGCGTGTTGCAGAGCTCAGGGAGGCCGTCATTCATCTCGCAAGCTACCCCGGGGCTTCAGCAGCGCCGTAGGAGCCGTTGTTACGTGAGTCGCATCAGCTTTTCCGTGCCCCGGGACATTTGGGAAGCTAACCCCACTGTCTTCCAGCCGCCTGCCAGAGATCTTCATGACTGTCGGTAAATTCCTTAGTTACTTGAGAAGCCGTTGCTATAGGAAATGTCCTTTTCGGCGTGTTTGTACTGGCTTGTCTAAATGAGTGTCAGTAGCGGCATCTGACTGGGCAAAAAAAACCTGTCAGTATCTGCCTTCTGATGTTAACATTGGCAGCAGCCGCTTGTAACTGTTGCAGGGAAGTAGCTCCGGTGGCCAAATTCTTTCAAAAGGCAGATATTACCTGCCTGAACGTTTTAACTCTTTCGTGAGATCCCTGAATCTCGCCCTGGTCTGTTTCCAGGCTGTTGGGGAAGGAGAAGACGCGTGGTGGTCTGGAACCGTTACTCGCTTGGAGGATGCAGTTACTAATTCCTCTCGTCTGGGTTTCTGCGTGTTAGGTTTCTTTTCACGGGAGGTAAGCTTGTAAGGGACCTTAAGGACTCATCGAATCCGTCGCTTTTTCTGTAGGTGGGATCAGCTCTGCTTGTGTCATTCTGGAGGGATGTGTCTAATAAACCAACAAACGCGTGCCTGTCTTAGGAAAACCCCAGCAACTGCACAATCGGTGTGTTTGACTAAACACAGGAAGACTTCCAACTCTAAAACCGCACCTTTAGCCTTATTATTTAAGATCTTCATTTCTTTATCGTGGGGAGTAGAACATGCAAGATAAGTCTGCTGTTTTCTTCCACCCCTTTACCTGAAGGTTTCTCTCATAAACCCCAAATCGTACCTTCCTCCTGGTAGTCCTACTGAGTGTTTTTATCACTTCTGGCATGCCAGACAGAGATGTGGCTGGCAAACTTTCAGCTTTTTTCAGTCATGAGCCTAAATTAGCAGCTTTCCACTTAGAACAAATTTGATGTGGCCAGGGGAAGGCTTAGTCTGAATCCGTTGTGGGGCCTTCCCTCAACGTATTTTAGGGAGCTGAAGCAGTATTAAGTGACTTATCCAGTTTGGAAAGTGGTGTGCAGAGTGTGGGAAGATGGCAGGTTGGAAGGAAAGCTCACTGTGGTTTTGTCTTAATGTCGGTTGAGTTACTGGGCATGGCTTTACTAATACAGCTTGGTCCTCCTTTGCCCTCCTAGGTCCTTGTGACCAGTCACCCACATGCACAAATTCCATCCCAAGTTCTGCTTTGGTGTGAACAAGCTGTTTCTCTCCGGGACAAGCTCCTTGCACGCTTCTGGAGATAGTTTGTGCCAGGGACCCTTTCCAGTCCTACAAGATTGAGCCAAGACTGAGCCAGATCTGGCTCCCTCCTCCGTACGTAGCCCTCCAGCACCATTCCAGCGGTCCAGACTTGCCCAAATCCCTTCTGAGGATGCACAGCAGGCACCCCCAGCATCACGTCAGGAAAAGAGAGGTCCGCTGGGGCTGGGTTGTGCAATGTTTAACAGGGTCTGGAAGGGGCTTTGCAGCAGGCAGAGAGCTCTGCTGCTGTAGTGACACCATTACTGGTTTAAAGCTAGCTTGCAGACACAGACACAAGAAGCATAACAAGGATTCCCAGGGCAGCATCCTATGGTGAACTCCTCCTGACCTGAAGCAAGCATATAAATCAAAGTTTGTACTTTTTTAACTACTGTAGATGTGAGCCGAGCACATGGGCGAGACTATTAAAGAGGAGAGAACATGGTCCCTCTCCGGACACTTGAATCTGTCCTCGTGACTCCAGGTGTAACGGGATATACAAATGGTTCTGTTTCGCTGCTTTGTTTTAATGTTAATTTGTTTGTAGTCTGCCCGAGATATTAATTGGTGTTTTACAAGTATGAAGACAAAGGTGTCTGCCCTGAGGAACTCCCTAACAAAAGCCGCTACCGTACAGCGTTAATGCACAGTCAAATTTGCTGCCTAATGAACCAATCGCTTTGATAAAACCTCTACCTCCTGGTGAATTCTCTGCTTCGATTTTCCCCTCGACTCCCATCTTCTTTTACACCTCGCTTTGTTTTCTCTTTCTCTCAGCCTTAAATTTGAGGGGCGGTTTGCGCTCTAATTAACGTTTTACGGCGTAGCTCCTGGAAAGGAAGTGAATCACCGCTTTCATTAGGAACAAACAAAGTTGGTCCGGTGTTGCAAGTGCCTGGATAGAAAAGCTGAGAAATGGGAAGACCCTGGCCTGACACGGGATTTCAAGAGGGGAGAGTGCTGCGATGTTAGCTTTTAATCCCTTCAGTGCACTGCGGTTGATAACAGGTTGGAACATGGATGTCAGTTCCTTTGCGATGTTCGTATCCAGCAACACAGTTGAACAGTGGCTCCTTTTTAGCGATGTCTTGGCTCCTTCCCACCTATGACTTCGCATGGATTTATTATTTTTTTCCTCCAAGAGGTGTTGATTGCTGCAAAAATGGTCGTGTTATGGTTGCCATCTGCATCTTACCCTCACCACTTCTACTTGTGTATTGTTGCCTCCTTTGTAAAGGTGCTTACTTCTGCAGCAGGGGTGGCAGAATAGACTCTGACCACTTCTCATCTGCTTCAGCACATCAGCCAGTTACTTAAAACTGCCTCCATCGGTGGTTTTTGCTGTTGGTGTTGTTTTCCTAGTTCTCTTTTTAGCCCCTCTCGCATGTTAAGTCAACACCTACCTTTTAGCACAAATCCTGTCCTCGTGAAGGGGATGAGATATGCTCGAGAAACCTTGGAGACAGCCTTCCAAATGTTACGTCCCTACTCTTTGTGAAAATAAATGGTTGCGTGAAGAGGAAAGGCGAATTGTTTTCCCAGCTGGGCTCGCCTGTATTATTAGACATCAGAGAATCCACGCGGAGGGGAAGCCGTTACGAGTGTCGTAACCACAGGAACGGCTTCGATCACGACTTGCACTTCATTAGATACGGGGCCATCCAGCCACAAGACACAAAGCCACAGGAAGCCGAGTTGCTTCGCCGAGAGTTAACCGCGAGTATTCCACGCGCCTTGGATCCTGGGGCAGCCGTGACCTTCGTCTGGGCTTGGAACGACGGCTTTAAAGCCTCGGTGGCTCCACCTCCCAGCTTTTCTTATGGCATTAAGCGCCGGGTAATGAAGGGAAGAAAAGAAAAGTGAGCTGGCGTTGCTGAGTCACCGCTGAGCTTCGAGGCTGGCTGACTTGTTGGTGGAGCTCTGCTCGGGATGGGGGGGACCACCCAGCTTCTGCAGGTAGCAGAAGGGATTAGCAGAGGGCTCATGTAATGAAAGGAGAGAGCAGGAGGATGATTGACTGCAAGGAAGTAAATCCAAAGCAGAAAGCAGCTTTTATGGGCGGATTGTTAGAGAGTCTAATTGGGGAAAATTAAATCTTGTAAAGCTTCTGCTCTTGCTCAATGCTAGGCCACTCAGCGCAGGGGTCTTTTTTCCTCCTTTTTCTGCACCCTTTCAGTACTCAACATCAAGCAAACAGTAATTATGGGCTTTCTTAGGATATCCAGGTGAGTTAGTCCAAGTCTACCATTAAGGGTTTAAGACCCCAACCAATGCCACATCCTTCTGACCAGCTTCTTAGGACGTGGCTGAGGGACTGGAGTTGGGGCTTGTGCTGTTTGCCTTTGCACCTTCTCTTACCGGCAGCAGAATGTTGGGAACAAGTGAGACATGGCAAACAAATTGATTTCTCCTTTAATTTGATGTTTCCTCCCAAATCTCTTCATTTTTCTGTTTATTCCTGGAGCAGCGTGTTAGTAAGCTGTGATAAGCATCCCATTCCCATTCCTTTTTCAGAGCTCCCGTGCCAGGAGACGTTCCAGCTTGGAACACTCACGCTCCCTGCGGGATCGCCTACCTGATAATTATTTGTATTGTTTTGTACCCACTCAGAGCTTTAACCTGCGAGTCCCTTGAGGCACAGGTTCTGTGTTTTGTGTGGTTCACTGGGCAACCGCAGAGCGCTTCGCTTCCCTTGGGGCATTACATAAAGTGTTAATAAGAAAATCCGAGGAAATCTATTTGGAATTACAGACACAGGGATTTTCTCTTTGTCATTTTTAACATTACCTCTAAATCTTTATGCAGCACCATGAGGCTAATACTTAGCGTAATGAAAGACGTGCGGCTTTATAATTTTGACCTGTGTGAGCTTTAGAAGGAAGGATCACCGAAAGGAAAAAGAAGGCGAGGATGAAGGGAACCAGCAAAGAAGGGTGCTGAAATGAAATGAAGGCCAGGGCTCGCAAGGTGCAGAAGCTGAAGGCAGGCAGGAAAAGCAGAGCTGAAGCACAAAGGTCAGCCGCGGAAAGCAAGCCAAAGGAAGCGAAGTCTGAAGAAGGATTGGAAGGTGGAGAGTGAGGCTTTCTGCTCCCAGAGGAGGAAGGTGATGTCAACCCAAGAGCAGTCTGCATATCTGCACCTCTCATGCTTGGAAGATCTGAGCTCTATGAGCTCCTGCAGCAGAAAAGCTAAGACCATGACCATGAGGGTGCAGATTATCTCAACATCATAGGGCTGTCTGTCAGTTTTAAAGCCCAGTCCTTGTCTACTTCACTTGGACAGTGAGGATTTTCGTTGGCATTGCAGTAGGCTTTGGTAATGTAGGTACTGTACGTGCTGATCTAAGCTGTTCTCTCCTTAACAGCTTGCTTACATAGGTTAAAACGTGAGTTGTTCTGTAGGTTGATGGAGCCAAAGTTCTGCCCAAAACTGCAGATTTCACAAACTGACCACGACAAGCCATCGTCTTTGTTACAGGTCACAGCATACGTGCTCCATCTTGCTCAGGCTACGAGGCTGGGCAGGTCATGCTGGCACTTGTAGTCCCCGCGGATTACCCATAAAGGAGCGTCAACTGCTTCGTGACAAGTTTTCCACCTGCTTTGTGGCTGAAATAATCTGGCTGTTCACTGGCCTGTGCTCAGTAGGGACCATCTTAATGAGGTATTTCAAGAAATTCAGCTATTGCTGGAACCAAAATGAGCACTTCAGAGTAGGGTCACTGCTGTTACAGTCAAGGGTGAGATGTCTGGAGGTTAATCACATATTTTTCCCTCCTGTTCCTTGAAGGCTGTTCATCCTCCCTATATCTCAAGTGCCATCTTTCTTCCAAATAACCACTCCAAACTGATTCTTCCCCCTCTCTCTCCCTTTGTCCATCCTTCTTTTTAGCTTCCTTATCTCCCCAAGTCCCCATGAAGGGAGACATCTACTTGAGTTTTTTAAGAAACTCTCGTTCAGTTGCTTTGACACCTAAATCCAGACTTACTTTTCAGTACCAAGGGGGCAGAGACAGCCTTGAAGGGATATCCAGGACTCTTTCCACTTTCCACCAACTGTGCAAAGGGCTGAAACACCTGTCCTGTGGTAGGAAGCCTCAGGACTAGGAAATATTTTGCTTCTTTGAGAAATAAGAGGGCTTCCCCTCAGCTGCTGCCATTCCTTGCTATCTGCTGTGGAGCATTTGAATGAACACCCAAGAGCAAAGGTTCTGTCCTTGCCTCCTCGAGCTTTTTTTCCACCCCGAATGATGTCACGCATGAAGTCTGTGTTGCGTCTTGCTCATGGGTACAGTCATTCCGTCCTTCCTTCCTTTGATACTCCTGTTGCCAAAGTCAATTTAGATCCAAATTACAAGTTTTTCACTTCCAGTTCTGACCCTTATTGGTGGCGGTCTGCTGTGTAAATGCTTATTAATGGCAATATTAACGAATTTGGTAAAAACAGCAAAGCCTGTAAATCCAAATAGACTCAGAACACCATAGGTCTTCTTTCAAGCACTCTCTTCACCTTTGCTTTTCTGCTGCTCGGGGTATAATGCGTGCCTCCAGGAACTTGGAAGCTAACGTTGCCGGCGCTTGCAGAACAATACAAGTCTCTGCAGAAATGCTGCTCTGATAACTTTGCTTTTTTGGCCTACATTTCTCGGGAGTTATTATTTGTTAATTACATTACATAGAGCTCACATGTGGGCTAATTGCTTCCCCGGAGAGCCTCCAGTAAAATGATGGACAGAACAAGGGCAGGGTGTTACACCTAGCAGATAGTAAGAGGGTAAGGTAGGACACACGGGCAGCGGGGTTAGCCAAACGCTTCTGGCTGCGTCTGAGCTTTGGGGAGGACACTATGGATGAGTTGGGTTAGAGCGTGGGGTGAAGGATGGGTGCTAACTGGAATCGATCCACAAGGAAGCACCAAAACTAAAGGCAGCAATGAAGAAAAAACGCCGAAATTGATGGAAGAAGACCTCAGGGAGATTGTCTGTCGCGTGATTATAGAGGAGGTGGAACACAGTGCTGTACCGTGTGAATCCTTGAAAGCAAGAACAAGATCCGTATGAACTGTAGCAACACAGCGTGAGTGAGACTCACTGGAAAAACAAAACCCACTCCTCGCACAAACTCTTTTCTTCAAACCCTTATAGATGGGAGAGAAGGAAAAGGCACATGAGCATCCCTGGGGCTGTATTTCAGATTTGAGCTCTTATTCTTGCTGTTTGTCGTCTTTGCTGGTATTTATGGTCTGCGCTGCTCTAAACTGTCATGTTCTGATTCATTTTCCTGTGCTGCAAATACTTCACACCTGCTTCAAGGAAAGGAACCGGGTCCTGACGAAGGCACGCTTAACAAATAAGTGACTAAAAGTGACACAAGGAGGTATTTCTCAGCAGCTCCTCTGCCACTGCTTGTGCTGAAAAACAGGAAATATCTGTGCCCTTGCACGGAGCAAGCTTGATTTTGATCCGTGGATCAGCTGTCCAGCATATCACCCTTTCAAAGCAAAGCAGCGGAAAAGTTTTAAGAGCGCGTGTTCCTTTTGAGAAGCATTTTCTAATGGGAGGGTGGAAGGGTTGAAGCTTTGGCTGTTTAAACTGCATCTGTTTTGAATGCTTGTAGAAAGACTATTTATCCACAAGCATTACTTTCTACATTTATCATTAGAAATGGGATAAAGTGAGGTTTTACACAGGGAGGCATTCTCTTCAGATTTCAGAATGCGGAGTATCCTTTGCCAGAAGCCAAACCACGATGCTTGTTCGGCTTTCTCTCAGAGCTGCTACCAGGACTGCTTTCTCTCTGGGTATGTCCAGTGGTTTTTATGGTGTCCTTTCACTCAGTGCCTTATCTCTGCACTTTAGCTCTCCCTACTCCTTGCTAATACCTTTGTTTGTATTCACAGTGCGGCTGGCCAAGCCCACTCGTTACTTCTCTTCTGATCTGTTCAGATCCTTCTGCATCTGTGTGGAGTAGGAAGGAATCCTCAGGTCAGTAATCAAGAAGGGTCTGGTCTTTGAGTCCTGATTAGAAAGGATTAACAGCAGCGGCCTGTGCCACATATTACAAAGGGCTAATGAAGACTGCCTAAGGAATGACGTGACGGAAGTGAAACGACCACGTGGAGGAGGCTTTGGTTATTTCTGAGTGTGTTTTACAACACCAGTTGTGTTTTACCTGGATGTTACTTGCACTACTGGAATGAGTGTCCTGGCTATCTGAAGGCATCGGCATTTAGCGTGTGGCTACGGGATGAAAAGCCCAGTACTGATTCGGTTGTAACGCTGCCCACTCCTTTAAAATACTACATCTGAAAGTCTCGTAGTGATTTGCTTGTACACGGTTATATTGCAAGAGAGACAAAATCTGTGATGTGTTTGTTCCCTGTTAAGTGTCACAGCTGCAAAACCCCATCAGGTGAGTGGAAAAGCACTTTCAGCACTTGCGTAGTGCCTTGCACATCTGGGATGCTTCTCTCAAGGATCTCAAAGTACTTCATAAACACTTAACGAAACTTGTAGCTCTGCTGCAAGTTTCATAGAGCTGATAAGGCGTGTTTTGCCCTTTTGTTTTTTGATAGCCTGTGCCATAGCTGGGGAGAATAACTTCTCCAGGGTTTCCCACCAGCTCTGTTTTGTAGCTGGGAAGAGAACTTGGGAAACGTGACCTTCCCAGTCCTGTGCTCGCTTTGCCGGACCGTACTTCCTCTGTTGTTCAAGGTGAGAACAGAACGGTTAGAATTGATTTAGATGCTTCTGGGAAGATGAAGTCACTCTGTTTGTATCTTTGTACCGTGCCAGTGGAGAGATCCTAAGGGAAATCTCTTCCTTTGGTTTTGTTTACATTCAGCCTAACACACAGATGTAATTTGCAAGGAAATGGAAAGGAAGAGAGGTTTTGCTGGCCTCAGCAGTGTAGCTAGAGTGAAATGAGATGTCACAGGGATATCTAAGTGTCTCTCTTTCAAGATATAAAAAGGATTTTTCTTCTCTGCGGTGTGATTTTTTTTCTTTTAACTCTTTCCCTGTGTGCCTTCAGTCTTCCACACCTCTCGTGCGCTCTCTCTCGTTCTCCCGTAGCCTGTTACGGGCTGCTTTCTGCTCAAGGGTTTTACTCACCGCATTTCTTTTCTAAAACATCCTTTTTTTTTTTTTCCCTGAAAAGTGTGAGAACAGTAGGAGGAAGTCTGTGAGCTCTGTGCAGCACGGTATCAGGCTTCCCAAGCTGACACTGGAAATACAGGTGGTGTGACTGCCCCTGTTGTGAGTGCTGGTGCCGTAGGACTGACCGGGACCTGATAATGACAGCTGCAATGAATCCCCTTGGCTATCGTTGTAATCAAGTCTCTGGCCAAAATCTAATCCCTCGCACTTTTTGCAACCCCCTTGCTTCCTGTTAACGCTGTTGTCTTCAGGCTGAAGGCAAAACCCGGCCGAGTGTTGGAGCTTATTGCTCGGCTCCCGGTTCATTGATGGAAACAGGCTGGGATCCAACGCGTCGTACGGCAGCAGGACTGTTGTATGACAAGCAAACAATTCTGGATGCCTGGAGACCGCATTCAGCGAGCGAGATGGCAGCTTTCTACTCCAGCAACAGGAATGTGTGAATTATAAAATTCTAAAAATAAATGGGAACGCTGAAATCAGCCACTTGCTGAGATACGGGATGAGCTTTTGGCAAAAATGTAAAGGAGAATTACGAGGCAGCCTGGGAGAGGTTGAATGCCGTTTCCGCTGAATTTAAATCCAAAATAAAAAATGGAGTCAGCAGATACGATGCAAATGTACTAGAAAAGCAAGCACCTGTGGATTTGTAGGGTAGAAAGTAACGATTGCTGTTAGATGGTAGTAAAACGTCCCCGCTAGGATGCGGAGCCTCTGTCCTTGCAGGTTTTCATGACTCAGCCAGAAGACACCCAGCTGACCTGATCTCGTGCTGGCCGTAGTCCTGCTCCACGCCGGAGGCTGGCTAAGGACCTCCAGAGGTCACTTCCAATCAAGGATTCTATGAATAACCCCGAATCATTCGGAGCAGAGATTTACTACAATAAAATCCCTTGCCTTTTTTAGTCGTAGCGAAGCAGGCCGCCAGCTCTTTCCTTTGTAGCTGCAGATGGAGGCAGGTGTAGCAAACACAGTTCCTCATAATTCCCCAGGGAAAAGCGATTTTTTTAATAGTTTTTTTTTTTTCCTTGTCCCTTTTCCGTTAGTTACTTCCCAGCCTCTCTCCTTGTCCTTCCTGGGTAAGAGGCAGAGCTGACGGTTTGTGTAGTGCAGTGGTTAAATCCGCTGTGGCCTTGCAATTGGGTTTTTCAACGTATTCCAGCACCAAATTTATTATAATGGGCTTGAACGGGAAAGTTTTTATGGGTAGTAATTGGCTCTTGTCCATTGAAAAATGGCTGTCATGGTCTCTACAGCCTGGCTAGGTGTTGGACGTTTGGGATTTCCATTTTGTTTCCTAGAGGTGGATTCCTTGCTCTCTCTCGGCACTCAGGATAAAAAGCAGTGCAGTTAAACCTCAGCGTGTCTGTGGGAGGTGTCCTGGTGACTGGAAAACCAGGGTCAGCAAAAGAAGGAATTGATTGGGCACCTGAATTTTTAACATTTCTTCTTTCTGAATTTAATATTCTTTTTGTTTTTTTCCATCTCTTTCACTAAAACCACCTTTTATTACCAGGAAGTCAAATTGCATCTCTTTGGTTTTTCTTTTCTTTCTTTTTAATACATTAGAGGGCTGTAAGATGCTTCTTGAGTACAGATACCCCGGTTTCCTTTCCACCTACTGCTTTCCTGATAGCTGCAGGAAGTTTTTTGCAGTGCTTGAGATTCCCAGTGGCTGAGGCTTTGTGTAGACACCGATGGATTTGTCCTTCCGGCAAAGTTTTACGTTGGCAGTTTACATCCGCTGCCTCTCATCCTCTTCGTCACAGGCACAGGGAAAATTCTGCCTTTTCTCTTTGCAGCAGCCCTTTTTATATTAGAAATATCTTGTCATTAGCTCTTCATGAGATGCTGACTGCAGTGTCCCGAGCTCAGTCAGGTGAACTGAAAATGGTAGAGCTTGTTCTTACGGCAGAATTGACTTGAGAACTGATGGTACGTGGTCTTCCTTATGCATGTATTTAGTTTAATCCTGCTTAAACTCATCACGCTACAAATCTTTGTTCGCTCCCTTGCCCGTTTGATCCCAATCCAAATGTTTATGCTTATACTTAATACTTGTCAACTCCTTGCAGCTCTGTCATCCTTAACGTCTGCAAAGCTCCAGAGTGATTCCTCGGTAATAATCTGCTCTGCTGCTCCCTAGACCTGCGTTGGAAAGATATAGGGATGCCCCCAGCTCCTCCTGTCAAGTTTTGTATCCTGCACGGGGCTCCTATCGGTGCTGCTCTACAGTGGAGCAGCGGGAATAGGGCTGGATTATAGAAATCGTCTCGTTACGGTTTCTTAACGAGGAAGTAACTCATCGCTGCCATTCACTCCGACTCTGCAAAGGTGGGCTTGCATTTTAAAGCCAAGGATGGTCGTGTGATTGCCTTGCAGCTCAGGCTAGAGGTTTAGCCTGTACTTATTTCATCGAGCCTATTTTCTGCAATTTAAGTGAGAATCATTTAAATTACCGTTTAGCTTTATTCTGCCTCTACGCTCCGTTCTTCCGTACTTCTTCTTTCGTGTCATTTTGTCAATTTGTGCTAACAAAATGACTTGGGAAGTGGTACACCCTCGTTTGCAAACGAGGAAGCAAAGGCATGTGAAATTACTTGCCTTAAGTAATTGCAGTTCATACGTGGCAGATATTAGACTGTATAGTAGATTTTTTTTTTATTTCTCTATTTTAAGCTTTAAGTGCTAGGAAAGAAACACCTGCAGTGAAGAGGAGGAAATTTTACTGAATTAATCCACGTTGCAGCCTACTTCTGTTGCTTATGTATAGCACCCTTTGTTTTTGCTGATGTGTTGCATCTTTCTTTTCCTCCTAGAGTAACGTGCAGATGCGTTCGTTGATTTTTGGAGTTAAATTCTTCAACCTAAGGTCTTAAATCTCCTGTTCGGGTTTTGAACTCATTCATTTCATGAGGTGTCTAGATACCGTTCTACTTTGGGCTTCTACTGTTGCCAAACCTTCTTCATGTTTGAATGTGAATCTTTTTTTGCATATAATAGGCCATAATGACATATTTTTTTCAGTAACTAGGTGGGAAAGGTGCTCTGAGAGTACAGCACTATAGAGATGCAATCCTGATCCTGCAGGAATTAAGGGAACCAGGATTTCACTCTATACGTTTAGTGTGCTGACTTAATGATTAAATCAGCATTGTGTGTAAAAGTGAAGAAAGCGTGCAGGAACAGAAAAAAAACCCAACCTGTGAGTACTTAGTGCTTTATTTTTCCATACATTGAGGCGATTGCATAAACAGATGATGTTTACTGGGGACTTCTGGCTATAATTGACCCTCATCTTTTCCTGTGCACTTCCCAGCCTCTCCTTGAATTTTCCTATTGTTTCCTCTTAATCGCTCCACTTTAGCCAGTGCTTTTCTCCTGCTTGGGACTATCCTACCAATTCCCTACAGGCTTGAATTCCCAAGTCTTCTTTTAACTCCATCTTCTCAGCCTGATTTCGTTTGGAAGTCACGATGTGGATGAAGACATCTCCTCCAAAGCCCAATCTTCTGGCCTCCCACCAGTTAGAGCAGGATTGCTCTTTTCCTTTTACCTGGTCATCAGGAACGGAGCAGGAATGGTTCTTTGTGTTTGGTCCTGTGTAATTCATTGCTTTTTGGAGGTTGCGGAAACACGGTGCTCGCTTACGTACGCGTGTCTTATTTTTGGAACCACATAAACTGCAACTCGTCTGTTGAGAGGGTAGAGAAAAAAAACATGTTTAGAGTTCAGTGGTGTTCCCATGGCTACTTGGACAGGTACATCACGGGAGGGGGAACACTGCTGGCATGTAACAGCCCTTGCAGGTGATTTATGGCTTTACATAAGCTTCTCCTAAACCAAGAGGTTTTCTAGAGTTGGCACCTCCTTGCTTGTCTCCATGCCCTGTTAGTTCTGTGTTCAGTGGCCCGTGGTTATTAAAATTCTTATCAATAAAGGAGTTTCTGAGCAAGGTTCTTATTTTCTGGGATCGTGCATACCTTCTGAACTCCTCAGCTTAACCAAAGGAACATTTTTTTAGTGCCTAATGTATTTTATAAAAAGAAATGTGTAGAGTTCAAGTAATATTTGCCTTCAATTACAGTAATTAAGTTGTCAGGACTCAGAGTCACCAAGGGAATGAGAAAATCCTTTCCTCTGGTTGGCCAGAGGATAATTGGTGTTCTGGTCGCGAGGGTGTTTTACATATTGGGGTGGGGAGGGAAACCGTTCTGCCTGGCATCTGCGGCAGAAAACCTGGGAGACTGTTTGTCATTTTGCAATACAAGGTGTCAAAATCCTCCTGCTGGCAGAAGGAAAAGAAAGTGACCCGTTCAACTGACGTTGCTTGAGCAGGGCATCTGGTTTTTGATCCACACCAGTGCCTCTTGCTCCGGTTGGGACGCGTAGCTTTTTAATAAGAAAGCGACTGCAGACATCGCTCAGTCCGTTTATTCTGAGGGTTGTGTCTTGTCCGACTTCTACTGCAGCTCCCCTTTTTGAGTGTACGTTGGATCTGTAGCCGTGTGTAGGTACGTCTGCCTTTTCCCCACGTTAACCATCTCTTTGAGGACTTCTTCGTCAGAAGTCGCATCATTTCTGTTACTTCCTAAACTTACTCGAGGCAGGCCACGAAGGTATTCCTGCAAGAAAAGCACCTAATTTTGCTAAGTGCCCCCACAAACATCACTGGCATCTCAAGTGTAGCGTTGCTTTCGTTCCACTGGGCTAGCTCTTTTGAAAGCCCATGGATGAGGCAATCGCCACTCGTGCTGCATCGCTAAAGACACAAAGCTTTGCATTCCTGCTGCTGTGAGTAAAGGTTACTGCTGTATAAGGAGTCAGACCTGCGAAACCTTACCTACAAACCCCAATAAAACCCACTTCAGCCATCAGCTTTAGTGATGCCCTAAAGAGAGCCGAATCACTTACCTCCCCCGTGTTGAGCGAAGTGGGTTTATATCTCCCACTTTGCTGCTGGCCCTCGCTCTGTTATCCCTTGGTGCCATTGGATGTGGGTGTAAAATATTACTGCTCTGCTTTGGATGCATGTTATAGTCACTTCAGTCCACGTACAGGATTCAGGGGCAGAGTGGCTGCTCTTACCTGTGTGCGTTTATGAATGGAAGAACAGCCCCGTAGCCGGCGGACTCTCCTCGTTTGCCCGTAGTAGCTGCAGATAACCCGTTTCAGAAGCATCTCGTGAGCCAGATGTTGGTAAGGACTCTGCGTGACTCCTACCTGCTCAGCTTTTCCCATCTAAGGGGGTGTGCTTAGGTTCCTACAGTTCACGCCAGCCTTTAAAAAAATAAAAAATAAAACTTAGGACAATTCCAGAAGTCGTTTGTGACTTCTGCCAAGTCCAAGGATATGCCACAAAGGGTTATTTTTGAGTGCTTCGATATCCACCTAAACAAGTCCGAATTTCAGCTGCTCTTTGGGCATGTTTATTTTGCAAGTCACAGATAATTTAGCAAATTGTTTTTTTTTTCATCTCGTTGCATTTGTTGCTTTTCCAGAGTCGATTCTCTTCGTGCCATACATAACATCCAGCTCCAGGAGCGCAGTTCGCCTTTTGTTTTATATTTACTTTCTAGCCTCTCGGCTCTTTTTATAGATACTCACCTGCAGCTGGAGTTGAGCAGCTATTTATTTTGTGTATGCAGAAACCTTGTAAGATCTAACCTGCGATGTTTTTTTTGCCATCTGATAACGTGTGATCAAATGGAACATGTTTAAATAACAGCATCTAGGACACAATGACAGTAAAGCGGCTATGAAACAAAATATTTCTGAAGATCAGATAAGGTGGAAGGGATGCATCAATGCTGGATTGCTCCGTGTAGCCCGAGTTGTTGCACTTCGCTGCAGAGGTATTCCAGGCATGGGATTTCCTTTCTGCCACAGGCTAATAGATCATACCGGGCTATTTTTCATGTTGCTTTATATCCTGTAGAGACATGTGCCTTTGCAAAGCGCGTGTAACACGCCGAGTATGATAGTATTACACATAATCTGCCTGAGTTGCACAGGAGCAGGTAAACAGTGAGAAATTCAAACCAACAGAGGATCTTACCCTGTCCCTGCTCTAAGTTACTGTACTTGATTCTCTTCTCGCCTTCCGTGCCGCCACCTCCTCTCCCTAAACCTATGTGACCGTTTGCATGAAGGACAGCCTCACTTCTGCTGAAGTCTGGACTTTTTATGATTAATTTTTAAAGCAGTCTATGGTTTTAAAATACTTCTAGCATTAATATGCAGAAAAAATAATTTTGTTTAAAGCCTTCATTTCTGACTCTCCTGCTTCTCCGTGTTCCCCTGCAGGAGGACGCCACCGATCCCGAGTCTCAGGAGGAGAAGCAGAGAGACCCCTGGCTATGTGAGCCCGCAGACGGTCCCAATACCGTGAAGAGCGGTCTCACCGTGCAGGAATATTTTGCCAAGCGCATGGCAAAATTGAAGGGATCCCAGAAAGAAACAGAAACCAAGTCAGACGATTGCTGCCCGGCCACAGAACCCTTGGAGCTTTCAGAAGAATTGAAAACCAAAGCCAAGAAGAAAAAGAAGAAGCAGAAAAGCGATGAGGCGGAGAGGACAGAACACTGCGAGAAACCAAAAGCAAAAAAGTCTAAGATAAGTAGCTTGAATGGAAATGAACTGGATGCTCCTTTAAATGAATGTCACTCAAGGAAAAAGAAAAGGAAGCATAAAGAGGAGCATGAAGAGGAAAGCGTTAGTAATGATGAAAATATGGGCAATGGAGAAGTTTACATGGAAATACCTGATGGGGAAGAGCTCTGCACAGAGGACTCAGAGACAAAGCAAAAGAAACGCCATAAGAAGAAGCACAAAAAGCAAAAAGAGGAGACAGGTGACTGTACTGAAGGAACGCAGAGAAAGAAAAAGAAGCACTGCAAGTAGATTTAACCATTTAAGAGTCAAGCTGGGACTTTGAGGTGGTTTAAACTTTGTCACGTTGGATGAGAAGCCTACATAAACACCAGCCAAACATCAGACGGTAATTCAGCCTTGAGTACACTTGAGCTCCTCATCCAACTGAAACCACAGATTGTATTTAAATAGAGCTCTTACAAGGGGGCTGAGAACGTGGTGACAGGCCAACACGAGCTTCAGTGCCATGCTGAAAAGGCATCCAGCTAGAGGGCCAAGGCTTGCACGTCTACAAAGCAAGACTTGATTAAAAAGGAAAAAACAGCTCTGCTTTGCCCTCCTGTCGTGGCAGACCCAAGCTTCACCTTAGGGGCTGTGCGAGAGCTGTGCTTTAACACAGCAGAGCCTACCCCTTCAGCCCACGTTCCCCCTGGTGTGACTCCACTCACAACACGTAACAGCAAGCAAAATCTGGGCTGGTTTTAACCACAGTGGTTAGGACTGTGAAAGCCAGTAAATTGCTATCTGCTGGTTCACACTGGCTGCGTTTTCTCAATCCGGGGAGATGAAAACCAAAAAAAAAGTCATCCTATTGCTGCCTTTATTATTAAAGCCACCATTGTTTTCATTTGTGATAGCTCTTCTTCTGGAAACAGGAGGGGGGTTGCAAACTGTGTGTATTTCTTTTCATTGATTTTTGCAAAGTCGTATGTAATTTTTTCATTGATCTCCACTTACATATATAAAATGAACATTGTTTTTTCCCCAAATGCTTAGTCTTTAATTAAAAGGTGACCCCTGATTGTCAGTACTGAAGAATGAAATAAAGCAACTCCCTGTGTTCCCTGGCCAGTAGTTAACTATGCTCAAGTAATTGTAACTTTGCAACAGAGGCGCAGGAGCTGTGCCTTTCTCAGCCATATCTAAATCTTTGGTACCCAGGCAGTGTTCGTGATACCTTTGGTGATGCACCTAGCATTCAAAAAGCTGGATAAGCAAGGTTTTCTATGAAACTGGGAGACCAAATAGATTTTAAGAGCATAGCTACTCCTCTGCGTTAGTTCTGCCATTTACACACAGAATCCTTGCACTTTGTAACCACATCAGAAGCTGTTTCTCCTTGTAAACCTGGAAATAAGTAACGGAGGGACTCGGCACGGCCACAAGCCATTGTGGAGGAGAGGTCAAACATTCAGGCTGGATTTTGGCACCTTCATCTCACTCGGCAAAAAGCTGTCGGAGGAGATGGGTGAGCTTGGAAGCGAAGTGGTGAAATGGGAAGAAGCATTCCCTGTCCTTGTGTCGGGTCCCGATACTGCCTTGGCCACAGCAAATTGACAGCACAGCCCTGAAAGCCAGCCAGTTATCGTGGCATCATCCAGGGTAGCCAAGCAGAATTTAAATTCATTAGCTGCTCATTTGTCTTTGGGCCTGCCTGCCTTTCATCAGAGTAAATCTAAACCATCCCGTTGGCCTGCTCTGCTGGAGAAATGGCTACGTTTGCGGGTGAGCCCAGCTGAGTTGCTGAACACGGCTTGAAAAACATTGTCAAGATGCAGATACAATACGAAAAGACTCCTTAAGCTGCCTTCATTCAGCAGGAGAAGCACAGCCTACAATACACAGCCCACACGGCTTCAGGTGTCTCAGTTGCAGCTCAGCTGGACTTCTCACTCCTTAAGGTGCCTTGGTTTGCAGTGCCAGGGTATCTGAAGATCTATCTTAAGGGCTTTCTTGCCCTGAGGGCACACCCGTTCATTGCAGCAAAATCGCTGCACTTTTACAGCATGGTAAGGGAGAACAAGATGCCTTTCTCCCGTGCTTCCCACTGGCGTCGTTCTCACTAGTAGTTTTTAACCCTTAGAGCATTTGCTTTCCAGCTCTTTGCAAATATTTGCCCTTGTGGTTCTGCTGTGGCTGGGTTTGTTCCCAGCTGCCTTCCTTAAGCGACGGATCACTTCAACACCACGGGCTAGCTCTAGTTGTGAGCAAACTCCACGCTTGACATGAAAAAAAAAAAAGCCACCACCAACTTCTCAATGGGAGAAGACAGCAAATTAATTTTCACGTTACGTTACGAAGCATCCTAAGTTTTAAAGCAGCTCTCCTAGTTTCTTGCTTACAGCTTCCTAAATCTTCATTTGTCAGCAGAAGCCCTGAATGTTTCCCGTGATGTATTTTTTAACTGTTAAGCAGCTGAATTTGACAAATCTCCTGGGGATTTTAACTTGAAAAGGGGCTGGTAAAGGAACAGGGTTTCCCTTGCCAAATACAGCTGGGTTTGTTCGCTGTATTAACCTTACACGAGTTTCTGTGTGCTGCATCTTATGGAAGGCGTTTGGCCAGATTCCAGTGTTAGTTACAGCAAGCACAAACAAACAAACAAAAAGGAATAAATCTTTAAACGTGTGGTGTTACCACCGGTAAGCACAGCAGATGTAAGATTTAAATCTGGCTCAGATGCAAACACGAGCTCGGGATAGAAGATCCCCTGTTCGTACAGTAAGTGGGAATTTCACTTTTTCCTGGGAAATGTAGGATTTTATTTAATCTCCCTCAAGCTCAACGAGAAATGGCACGTGCAGAACTTGGGTTGTAGGAAACGACTATTTTGTGATGTACCAGAAATTGAAAAACCACGATTCAGCTGCACTTCTTCGTGTGTTAGTGATCGGCCAGCTCTGTATCATGCAACGAGAAGCTCCTCTTACCAGTTACTGCCTTGTGAAGTGGCTGACAGACACAGCAGCATATTTTGAAGTAATAAATTATTATTTTCTGTTTGTAGTGGGTTGCGAGTCCAGCTTTAACCAAACTCGGGTTTGGCAAGAAGGCCTTTTTAGAAAGCAGAAGAATTCCAGCATTACTCAGATGGTGAAAGGAGCAGAACGTAAGCACAGAGGGATTATTTGGTTTAGTTCTGTGAAAATAGTACTTTTGAATAGCAGTGTCTTTCATTGCATATTTGGCCATCGTACCCACGTATTGCAGCACAGATTTAACGTACCTCCAAGTGAAATCACCCAGAAACTGAGCAAAGTGAAAGTCGCCGGTCTGCTTTCGCTTCCAGATTAGGGGCGATGCACACACAGCACAGCGACTGAATTGTTTTCAATTTGGGGTAATCCCAGCTCGCCAAGGACATAGAAGAAAAGTGCTGGTTTATCGGGAGTTACTTCCCCTCTTTGCAGGCACGGTGTAATTCTCCTCTTCGAGCCTTGAAATTAATTGTTGGTGGGAAGCCATGCCAAGCTGAATGATCTGCAGTCGCCAGTTTGTGAGCAGCTGTAGAGATGCTAACCTTTGTGTTTGTAATTACCCGCAAGCACTGAGTTGTGTCCTGGAAAGCAGAGGCCATGGCAAAACACCCCGTTACCAGCATCGGACTGAAGTCTGCGCGAGTTTCTTGGGCTTCCGTGGGACGCGTGGTTTGATCTTGCTGGTGTCTGACTCTGCAGCACCTCCCGTAGAGCCAGGGATGGAAAATCGCACTGGGCGGCAGCCCAGAAATGTGCAACAGGTACTGAGTGCCTCAATTCCCTTCAAAAACTTGCCACCTCTTGTGCTTTGCACTGCTTATTTCAAAGCATGGATGTGAGCTGCTGTGAAGTACAAGTTTCAAGGCAATGATGAAGAGCTCAGAACCTCCTTATGTCTGTAGGAATTTCAGCTGGCAGATCCTATGCGAGATGCAGCCTCTTTGTGTTATGTAAATATCACAAATATTGATAATACAAGAAATGCACGTGGGGACCCCTCCAGCTCGGCATCTTGTTAAATTCGTGGCGTTTTCCTTTAAGCAAAAGCTCTGGTGCTGACTTCTTTCAACTAATCAGCTCTTGGCAAAGCAAATTAGCAGAATGCACCGCTTGTAATTAACCAATTTTCTCCTGTTTAAACACACGAGGCCGGAGTTCTTAAAGCATCCACCTTCAAAAGGCCCAATTTACGTCACGAAACCTCCAAACCTGCCAGCGCTGAGGGGAGGAAGGAAGCTGCAAGAAGAGAGGAAAACCGCACAAAGCCTATTGGAAAGGCTGCGTAGCATCGCGCCTGGCCCCAAAAAAAGACCTTGCAGCAGCGGGTCCTAAGAACAACGAGAGGATTGCAAGCATCTGGAGCAGTCCTTGCCTTCTTCCCTGCCCCTGGCAGCCTGTGGTTGGCTCTAAATCCAATCCTTGCTATCGGCCGAGCAACCCCAAGGAGTTTGTAGTGGGTTTTGAGACCAGTTTTAACCAAAGCACTCGGCAAATAAGCAAGGGAGGCGTCTCCGTACCTGTCCCGTGCAGGGATGAGCAAAATTCCCTCTCTACGCAAAGTTTTAGTGATGGCAGACCGGTAAATAAGGTTTGAAAAGGGAAAAAAAACCAACTTTGTGGTTGCTGCAGTGGGAAAGTTGTTCCAATGCCAAACTGAAACTCAATTTCTCAGCAAGTCAGAACTTAAATTCTGCTTCTGAGTCACTCGAAAGTTGTTGTGTTTTTTTTTTTTTTTTTTTTCCCCGTTAATTAATTAATCCATTTTTATAAATTTTTACGGCCTGAGAAAGAAATTCTGCTGGTCCCTTTTCGCACACCAAAACGCGTTTCTTTCTCTAACTGCTCAAGCTGGATTTTAAAAATAGCAGGAGCGGAAATACTCAGCACCGTGCCTGTGAGCGTGCTGAAGCCGTCAGCGTTTTTCTCTGCGTTTTTCACCGCGGGATGGACGAGGGCAAAGCTCCGGCTTCGCCTCCCAGCAAAGAGCTGATGCCCGGAGCCGTCCCTGGGGCAAAGCAGCCGGGAGCCGTGCGGGAACCCGAGACGCTGCCCTTGGGAGAGGGGAATCCCATCAATAATTAAGGACCACGTAAATATGGAGCTGCTTTGTCCCACGTTTTGATCTCTCCGAGGTGATGGGGGTCACTTGGGGAAAAGGGGAGAATTTTTAAGGAGCGGGGACGGGCTCGCGAGCGTGGGTTTTCCATGTGACCCCACGGGAGTTGCAGCCACCGTTCCCCATCCGTGAAATGGGGAGAACAAAGCTTGCTTTCCACCCTTTGTCTGCTCGCTCTATTTTAGCTCGTGGCTTTCAGCCGTAATTTCCCTGCTCTCAAAGCCCTGCGAGAGCTCTGCTCCTTCCTGTGCCCCAGATACAGGTAAGCGCTGTGCCAGAACCGGGAAGGTAAGCAGAAAAAGTAAAGGTGAGCTTTCCAGCCTGCTGCTAATTACCCTGATACGGTCGCAATTAGAAAGGTGGCATTTTCACATGGCCCCGGCTGCCTTTATGTAACGCCCGAGCTCCCTACGGGACAGGTTTAACCAGCATTTTAAGTAGGGTGCAGAACGAAACCCATCTTACTAATGCGATCAGAATGCCAGGTGCTAAAGGAGAAAGGGGGGAAAAAAAATACCTATTTATTGTTCTTTGCACCCAAAATGTGGCGTGGGGGCCTCTAGGAAGGTGCCGTCTCCTTCCAGCAGGGAGAAGATGCAAACCCCATGACCCCACAGCGGGGTTTCCAAAACACGGCGTGACTTTGTCCCTGCAACACCTGGGGGAAACCGGGCGCTGCTGCCCCCACGATGCGAGGGGAGCAGCCGGGACCAGGAAATCCAGGTGAGCTGCTCGCTCCCAGAGCCTCCGGGCCTCCACGGCAGAGGCAGGAGGTGGCCACAGGTCTCCCCCGGCGCCGTGTCCTCTCCCAGCCCTTTCCTTTCTTCCCAGTCCTGCCAAACGCCCCTTGGATGCGCGGCACGGGATGGAGGCACGGCCGTGGAAACGGACCTCAAGAGGAGTCTGTTTCCTTCCCGTTCCCCCCGAGGGATATTTCGTAGCGCTGCTCCGAAAAAATCTCCTGGCCTCCAGGGCCTCGAGGTGGTACTTTTATAAGAATAATTATCCCCGGGCCCTGCGCATCCCAGGAGTTTAAAAATAAAGCCGGGTGGTGTAAAATATTCAAAATAAACGCTTGCAGCTCGGTTTCACGCCCTTTGACTCCTGCTAAAGGGAAGCCTCAAAAAAAAAAAGGATGAAGTCTCAAAAAAAAGGGATATTAGGGGTTTTCTACCTTTGGTTTTGCAGGAGGTTGGAGGGTTTGGCTGTGCTCTGCCTCCCTCCAAGGCTGGGGAGAGGAGCAGTGCCCCGGCCCTGCGGCTGTCCTGGGAGCTGCGGGTCCCCACGGAAAACCCAATGGGGAAAATAAAAGGGAAGAGGGAAGAGGGTCTTCGACCCCTGCAGCAACTCCCCTCTGCAAAATGCTCCCAGGAGAGCTGCTGGGAGCAGGATGGAGGGCTCGGCACCCGCTGTCCTGCCTCATCCCAGCTCTCCGAACCCACCGTGCACGACGGGGTCGGCACCGCCCGGCCCCAAATCCTGCGTGGCCCCGGAGCACGGCCCCGGAGCGCAGATGAAAGGCAAGAAGCTGTGTGCCGGCCTCTGCGCGGGCGCGCGTGTGTGTGTAAAGGGTTTATAAATCTGTCCCCAGGTCAGGAAATCTCCTGCGCCTTTTAGATTTAAGAGAAGTTGCCTTCCTGTTGTAGTCCCAGATAACGCGGCTCTGATCGAGCCCACTTGTAAATAGCTTAATAGATTTAATCAGTTCCTTTGGAAAACTGTGTTGTTTCCGCGAGGTTTTCGTACGGGGCCCGGGGGGGGGGAAAATCTCGGATGGGGGAAAAAGCTCGGATGGGGCGGCCGCAGCTCCCACCTCCACGCCCGCGCCACGATCCCGCTCCAAGCAGGAAACCCAGGCGGATCCCGACCCCGCAGGGCTGGCGCTTGCGACCCGACCAGAGTCAATAGGAACACCCAGGCACGTGGGCGAGCACTGCCGACCTGCACAAACACCCCGGCCTCGCATCCACGTTGGGTTTTTTTTCCCCCACCCGAGGTGCACGGGGGCAGCCCGAGGAGCCGCGTCCGCAGCCTGGCCCCCCGGCTTTTGCTGGCAGAGCCGAGAGGAAATCCACAATCAGTGGAAGCAGAGCCCATGTCAGGGGGTCAGAATCATAAAGGAATCGAGCGGCTAAATATATTGCTCGGGGCTGAGCTAGGCAAGGGGATGGGGCTGGGGACGGTCGGTCCCGTTTCCCTCCCCGCACATCCTTGGTCCTAGCCGGGGAGGGGTGTGATTTTCCTGCACCAAACCGGGATTTTGGGTTTCTTCTTGGGAAAAATGATGAATGCCATCGTGATGGTGATGCTGCCAGCCTGGCCGGGCTGGGGTGGCTTTGCTCCACGAAACGCAGCGGGAATTAAAAAGGCCCCGAAGCATCGCGGTGGCCCTACGCCTCCTCGTGTCCCAGGGATGAGCTGTAGGGACCGATGGGGATGCTGCAGCCCCTCGGGGCCGTGCCCAAATCTCTCCCCAGCTCAGGACCCCCCCCCCCCCCAAACTGGCCAAGCACCCACCGCACACCCACCGGGTCCCCATTTCCTCCCTTTCTGACCTGGGATTTTGGGGTAACCGGGTGAAAACCCATACGGAGCACCAAGGCACAGGGTTCTGCTTGGAGCAGGGGCGCATGGTGGAAAAAGGGGACGCCCCTGCAGAACCCACGCCCCAAATTCCCCTTGCAAACGGGCGCCCTGCAGCTTGCCCAGACCTGGGGAGGGGGCTTGGAGGGGCTCAACCCGACCTTTGCACCCCTGCAGGAACCCTCCTTTTGGGGGCATTTTCCTTTTCCTTTTTCCTTTCCCCTCTCCAAAAAAAAAAAAAAAGAAATCTCAGTGCCCGCACCCCCTCTCCCTGCACTCCCACCAGCCTTAATTCATTCATTTGTTTATTTATTTTGGGGGAGTTGTAGGGATGAACTTGAATTCACCAGCCTTGAATTTTGGGGACACGACCACTTCGAGGAGCACTTCCCCGCTCCCCCTCCGGCTGCGCCGGCTCCTCCAGCCAGCCAGCTCCAATCCGTCCCCGTACAAATAAATAAATATTAATAAAGCTGTTACCGAAAAGGGGAGGGGGAAGCGGGAGGGGAGGGGGCTTTGGGGGCTCTGCCCCCTTCTCCTCTCTCTCCCCTCGGGGCGGGGGGGGGGGGGGGAGCGCAGGGCAGAGGGTGGGGAGAAGTTTTCTTCTCCCGGGCGGGAGTTTGCAAACAAGGAGGAGCAGCAGCAGCCAGTCCCTTCGGTGTCATTGGAGGAGGGTTTTATTTTATTATTTATTATTTTTTTTTTTTTCCAAGGAGCTCATAAATACCGGGGGGGAAACCGGGCGGGAGGCTGGGACTGCGCGGGGACCCCGAGGGCAGCGCGGAGAGAGCATCGGGTGGAGGAGGAGGAGGAGAAGGAGGAGGAAGGAGGCTGGGGGAGGCCGGGGGGGGGGGGCCGGGCCATGGCTGCGCTGCTGAGCACCTACCCCTGGCCGGAGAGGCTGGAGGGGGAGGCTGCGGAGGGGCTGCAAGCGGGGCCGCCCCCGAGCCGTTGCCCCCCGGGGGAGAAGAGCGCCGAGAGCCGCATCCGCCGCCCCATGAACGCCTTCATGGTGTGGGCGAAGGACGAGAGGAAGAGGCTGGCGGTGCAAAACCCCGACCTGCACAACGCGGAGCTCAGCAAGATGCTCGGTGAGGAGCCCCGGGGTGCGGGGGGTGAAGGGGAAGCCCCGGTGGGCACCCACGGGGGGGGTGCCAGGCGGGCACCCTGCGGGGCGTGGGGTGCGGAGCCTGCCCGGGGTCCTGTGCCCAAAGGGTGGGCACCCACCTGAACCCCCCATGGGGTGCAAAGCCCGCCTGGGTGCAGCACCCTAGGGTGCAAAGCCTCCCAGGGGTGCTCCCTGCCGCCCCTGGGGACGCGACACCCCCAGGCTGGCAGCACGTGGGAGCCTCGGGCGCAGCGCACGGAGGGACCCCCCAAATTTTCCAGGCCTGTCCCACTTCGTCCCCCAAACTTGTTGGCCACCCTGACATCGCCAGGGGAGTGTTTTCTGCTGGGTCTTTCCAGGGATCGCAGCCCTTTTTTCCTTTCTTTTCTTTTTTTTTTTTTTCCCACACCCCATCCACTGTTTCCTCCTTTTCTAAATCTCTTGTGCGAGTCCAAGGGCGAAGAACAGAAATAACCCGGCCCCAGACAGCCCTGAGAAAAGAGCTGCCCGAATTGCAACACACTCTGCCATCCAGCCTCTTACCCAAAGTTTGTGTTTCCCTGGGCAGTTCTGCGGTGTTTTCTTTGCTGGCTTGGGGTTTTCTCCTCGCTGCTTTTCCAGGCAGCATCTCCTCCTGCCGCTGGCAGTTCTGCTCTCGCTTTGGCGACGGGAAGGCACCGAGCGCTCCGATGCAGACCCGAATTTCTCCCCCTACCCCCAAGGAAGGGATGTCCCCACCGCGGGACATCCGTGACCCCCTGCTCCCTGCGCTGGGGACAGCTCTGCTCGGCTCTGGAGTGGCAGCGCCGCGAGCAGGGAGCGGAGAGGTCACTGTGCCCGGGGCCACCGGGACAGGGACACATCCAGGGGCACCACGTCCTGACCCCCTGCCCAGCCGGGCACGGCCACGGTCCCGCTCGGCAGCGCTCCCTCGCCACTTTTTCGCCGGGCTCCGTGTCCCAGGGAGGTGTTGCAGGATCCGGCCCTGGTGCCGGGGGAGTTTATTTGCCCTGGTTTGTTTGCTGTGGGGCTCGGCGCACCCTCAGCACGGCCTGACCCTGTCTGGGGACTCGGGATGGGGGAGAAAAGCGGCAACCTGGCTTCAACGCCCTCCCGTTGCCGTCTCCTCCTCCTGTGGAGTTTGCAGGATGAGTCCCCCATTTTCTTGGGAAATGGGAGCCCCGACCCACTCTTGAGTCGGGTGCCCGGAGGACGGCGGCCACGGGCGCTAAGGGGATTTTTGTTCTCCATTTACAGGCAAGTCCTGGAAGGCGCTGAGCCTCTCGCAGAAGCGACCCTACGTGGAGGAGGCCGAGCGGCTGCGGGTCAAGCACATGCAAGATTACCCCAACTACAAGTACCGGCCCCGACGGAAGAAGCAGGTCAAGAGGATCTGCAAGCGGGTGGACCCCGGGTTTTTGCTGGGCAGCCTGGCACGGGACCAAAACGCCGTGCCCGAGAAGCGGACCTGCGGCCGGGCCGGGGGCGAGAAAGAGGGGCCGGGTGAGTACCCCCCTCGCCCAGGGCTGCCACCCGTCCGGGGCTACCGGGATCCCCCGGGCAGCAGCAGCGGCACCAGCGTGGACACGTACCCCTACGGGCTGCCCACCCCTCCCGAGATGTCTCCGTTGGACGCCATAGACCCCGAGCAGAGCTTCTTCTCCTCGCCCTGCCCTGACGAGCATCACCGCTCTCACCTCGCCGGCGGAGCCCCCTTCTCCCCGGAGTACGCGGGGAGCTCCCTCCCGTGCAACCACCATCCGCTCAGCCCCATGCCACAGCCGGCCACCTGCATGATGCCCTCGGCCTCCGGCTGCCCTCCTCTTCCTCCTAGCAGTTACTACACGGCCGCCTTCCCCCCGCTGCAGCCCCCCGGCCTCCACGCCCACCTGGGCCAGCTCTCCCCGCCGCCCGACCACCACGGCTTTGACACCTTGGACCAGCTGAGCCAAGCCGAGCTCCTGGGGGAGATGGACCGCAATGAATTCGACCAGTATCTCAACACCCCCGGCCACGGCGAGCACCACGCTGGGGCTTTGGCCAACGGACACGTCCCTGCGGCCTCGGCGGCCGGTGGCTCCCACACGGCGGAGACCAGCCTCATCTCCGTCCTTGCTGACGCCACGGCCACCTACTACAACAACTACAGCGTCTCCTAGACCCGCGGCCACCTGGACTGGTCGAGGAAGGACCCGACAGTATTACGAGGCGTTGGTCCCCTGGGGACGTCGCTCGCCTCCCCTCAGGGCGTCTGAGTCCAAATCGCAAGGGCTGTGGAGTCTCCTCGGGGCTTAGGTAGAGGATTTCGGTCGTCAGCTCACCACCAGGTGCAAAGTATTGGGTGCCCTGCTCCGAAACGGCCAGGGGGAGTTCCTGCTGCCAAAGCCCCTCTTCCGAAGCAGAGATGCTCCCGGGAGCACGGGGAGGCTGCATCCCATTTTGGGGCACCCTCAGCGCTGCTTTGGAGTTGGGAGGGTGGTGGCATCCCGCGAACGGCATGGACGAAACCCCTTGGAAGAGGGGAGCAGGCAAGGAAGGCTGGGGAAAAAAAGGAAGATTTTGGTAAATGGACACAGGATCCGTGTGTGTGCCGTGCCCCGCGTGCCTGCCCTGGGCTTTGAGCCCAGGTGAGCAGCGCTGCCCCATGTCCCCGCACTCGTTGGTGGTGCTGTGGCCACCCCAATCATCCCGGGTGCACCAGCGGGGTTAAACCTGCCCCGTCTCCCTGTCCCCAGATGTGTCACTTTTTCCCAAGTGGTGTCTTCACCCCTGGGGACATCCCAGAGGATGGGGCAGCGGGGATGCTGCCAGCCCAGGGCGCAACCTCCGCGTATGAGACCGGGGTTGCGGGGCAGGATCCAGCCGGTGCCAACATCCACACAGCTCCCCCTTGGCCTCCCGGCAAAAGCGCTCCCAAAGCAGGAGCAGCAGGGGCTCCGCTCCCCGCCGGGCCAGGAAAACGTCTTCGGATGAGCACTTTGGCAAAGAGGTGATGATGTAGCAGACACGTTTTTATCAAACATCCTTTGAAGGCGAACGCTTAATGTTCCGAGCCGCAGTGCCCAATGCCTCCTCTAACTCCAGCGTATTATTGCCTGTAATAAAGCTGTACATTGATTTATTCCTTCCATTATTCCTCCCCTTGGATTTTGTATTGCTCGAGTTCTCTTTCTTTTCATAAAGATGAAGCTTTATTTTAAATCAGTTATATGACATGATTAATCTTAGTGTTTACTGTATGGCACTTGGTAATGATTAGTTAGTAGCGTGGCTATGATTTTCTGGTTTCAGTCCCAAACGTGTATTAATAATAATTGCAAATAATACTTAAAAAACACAACTTCACAAGTTTTTAAGCTAATACATTCCATCTTTTTTGTGTGACTCTATGCATTTTGAATGAGTGTAGATATGAGTTTGCATAAAATATTTAATTTAAATAAATGTTTTTATACGATGATTGTTTTATGATTTAAATTGCTGTAGCTATTGACAAAGTTTTCAAAGGAGAAACATTTCCTGTGCGAGTGCTATTATTTTAATTTGTTGTTGTTGTTGTTTTTGGTATTTTCAGCCAAACTTTTCTACTTCCATTTTTTTTTTTTTTAATAAAAAAGATCTGTGGTTATCTTTACAAGGAGTGGATCGTTTTCCAACAAGCCAACTTGAGGTGTGACTTATGCGTACCTTCCCTTCTCGTGGCGTGGCTGGAGGACAGCACGCCATCCCTGTGGCCTCGACCCTGCTTTAGTGGGTGCAGCCTTTTAACGCCTGGACCTACAGAGGGTGAGGTTGGGTGAGGCTCTGCTTTTGGTGGTGGCACTGATGGTGGAGGAGCGAGTTTCCCAATGCCCGTTGTGACGACTGCCTATGAGTGTTGGCTGGAAGGGGTCTCCAGAGGTGCCCCAACCTCTGGTTTTGGTAGGAAGGGACCTTGAAGATCACCTATGAATGCTTAGGTCCTCCTTTGTTCCAACTCGTGTCCTCATGGAGATAACCCTGTCTCCTCCCTTGCCCATTGCTTGGGCATCCAAACTCCTGCTATGACAAGAACAATCCGGGGGGTCCTGCTGGCACCACAGGCTGTGGTGACTCTTGCACTGGCATGGCATGAGGTCACCAAGTTTGCTGCTGGTGAAAAACCCTCTTCCAGGGTGTTTTGTGAATCAGCCTGATGGGACAGGAGGGAAAGCGGGAGGTCCCATAAGCCTTTTTGGCCTCTCCATCCCCATGACATTAAGTGACCGGTGTAGGACAATGCCAGGAGCAGAAGTGGGACCCTAGGGCCAAAGGGTGCTCACAGCCCCCCAGCACCACCTTCACAACTATTTTATAGCAGAGTATGGCCAAACTTGGGTCTGCCTTTCAACCAGTGAGCCCAGGGGCTGCTTCCTTCCATGTGAGGTCTCGTTGGAAGGTGCAACCACTACAGGGCGCTTGCAGAGGGTCCTTTCTTCAGAGGCAGCCGGGGATGTGGTGTAAAATGGGAGCTTCTCTTTAGGGCATTGGCTGCTCCTGCTCCTTGTCCCCATGCCCCACACAACCACAGGACTGACTAAAAAACCCCCCCAGGCCTCCTCCCTGCCTCCCTTCTCACAAACTCAGCCTTGCCAGATGCAAAGCTCGTACCCTGAGCTGACACCGGCGGCGGCCGGAGCGTGGTTCCCGGGGGAAAAGGCCTTTCTCTGGGCACCCCAGCCTGGTGTCTCCTGCCAGCAGATCCTGTCCCCGCTTGCCCAGCCCAAAGCCACGTGAGGAGCGCTGGGAGCATGTCACCCCGCGCTCGGCACGTCAGGAGCAGCTGCAGGCCCGGGCCGGGAGCCGGGGGCCCCCTGAGGGTTTTGGGAAGCGCAGCCAAGGCGAGGTGCGGCTCCCTGGGAGCCGGGGCTCGCCAGCAGGATCCGGGCACACGCCCAGCACCGGCAGCAGCCGCCGTCCCCCTCCTGGCACACACCAGAGGAGGTGAAACAAATTCGGGAGCCGAGCTGGCAGCCCCTACTGCGGCAGGCTGGTGAATGCCACGCTGTAGGGTTTTGCTCCCACCCCACAGCACCTTATCAGGATCCAACACTCCCCAGGGCACACAGAGCAGCCAGAAAGGTGGAAAGTGACCTTTTTTCTTTTTTCTTTTTTTTTTTTTTTTCTCTCAAAAAGTGGATGTTCCTGCAGAGGAGTGAAGGCCGTGGTGGTTTAGAGGCATTGTGGGGGTCTGCACACCAAGCAGGGCTCCTTCTCCATTCCTGCTGGGCACGCTTACACTCCGTCCCGGTGCACACCCGAGTCCTGAGGTTTGCGGCCCGCTTTCTCCAAGCTGGGAAGCAGCAGGAAAAATCAAATCAGAGGTGCAGGAAGGGATGAAATGACCTCAGGCCGGGCTGCAGCTCAAGGCTGATGAGGCTGGGCCAAGGCAAGGCCCTCTCCTTGCCAAGAAGTGGCCAGAGCACGAGTCCAGCCCCTGTCCCCGGCCAGCCCTTGACCCTCGGTGGCTGGGTGTCGCGGGATGAAGTCACCTTCCCGGACAGCACGGATCGGGGCTGGCCAGGAGCTGCGGTGTGTGTCATGGCAGGGCCGGGGAGATGTCCTTTGTGCCCCTCGAGCAGGTGCTGGTGGCTCCTCTCCCGGTGGAAAATTTTGGAAGAGGGGTTGGCAGTTTAAGCTGGGTGGCACGGGCGGCTGGTTCCTGTGACACAGGGCAGGGGTAGGGCCTGGCGACAGGGCTCCGTGACTCAGTTTCCCTGCCCGTAAAATGGAGCTAAGGCTTCCTTCCCTCCCACCCCTTTTTCTGCCCGGCCTTGTGACATGAGCTGCTTCATGCCACGAGCCCGAACCGGACCGAGTCTTTGTGCTCAAGGGGTCACTGCCCAGCATGGGGGCTCCTGGTGCTGCTACCAAATTTGATGCAAGGTGCTTTTTTTTCCTTCCATCGCTAAGGCCACCCACAACCACCCAACACCTCCCACTCCCCCAAATGCCCCTTTTTCCCCATCAACCTCCATCTGCTCCTGACTAATTGCATTCACCCCCCATCTCTTTGCCCCCTACCCTGCCTCTGCACCCCGCAGGGAGCCGCAGCTCCTCCTGGAGTAGGGAGGGCAGGATCAGGCTCTCCCTCCCGTTCCTCCAGAGGAGGGAATGAGACAAGCTGCTGAGTGGTTTCCTGCCCTCCACTGCCAATGGGAGCTGCTTCGGGTGCCGGGAGCAGGGAGGATGTATCCGGAGCTGAGTGTTTCCTGGCAGATAAGGCCAGCCCCTCCTGCCGGATGTTATGAGTCCAGGTCCTACCTCCACGTTTCAAGCGAAGGGGCCGAGGAAAGGCCTGGCTGTTTATGTCAAGGAAAAATAACTTCTCCCTCCGTGCAATCCGACGGCTCCCCGAGGGCTACGTGCAGGAGGATAAACACCGGGAATGGGAAAACAGGGGGCGAAGGCACAGGGGAGAAGGGCAGGAGGGCTGGTGAGACCCATCAGGGCTCGGCTGCCAGGGCAGAGGCAGGGGGAGCTGGGGAGGTTGGTCTGGGGCTGGACAGTGCCAGCTCGACCCACAGAATGACAGCGTGGTGGGGTTGCAAGGGACCTCTGGGTCCCTTTGGTCTCCCCTCTGCCCCAGCAGGGCCACCCTGAGCAGGGTGCTCAGCCCCACATCCAGGTGGCTTTGGGAGATCTCTGAGAAGGAAGCTCCATGACCTCTGTAGAGATCAACGTTCAACCACAGCCCTGCTCAGCATCAGTCCAGAGGAGCTTCCACATCAACCTGCTTGGCCAAACATCGTGTGCTTCCTTCCCCTGTCATTATGTTGCCCATCTGGAGAAGACCCAGTCCCAGCAGGGATGTGCTCAGCTCGCCCACTGTCTTGGAGAGCCCCTTTGAGGCTGGAGCCGAGGCCACCAGCACCAGCTTCCAGGGCTGAAGGCCCCAGCTTGGCTCCTGCCCATCTCTGCCATCCAGACATGGAAGGCGAACGGGAGGTGGAAGAGTTGGGTCTGTGAGCACAGCAGGGCCCAGCTCATCAAGGGGGAGGGAGAAGTTGTGCAGCGGGTACAGAGGGACTGGAACAAAAAGGAATCTTTTCCCAGGAACAGATTGCCATCTTTTTGCAAGAAATAGGTAAAATGGCAAAATCCTCCTCTATCAGATACAGCTTGGGTGTTCCTACAGCCCTGCTGGCACCACCAAGCCAAAACCTCTGCACTTCCTGCATGTTTTTAGGGTCATCTCTGGGCACAAGCTGAGACACAGAGACGCCTGCACTGGACTTACAGTGGTTGAGAAACCAGGAGAGGAAAGTTCCCCAGCTCCCAGCCACAACCATCCACTGTGAAGTCATCCCAGTCCTACCCCACGGCTGGGGAGCAGATACACCAGGGAGGGTTTAGACCAGGGGGACCAACCCAGGCGGGGGTCTCAGGGCCAGTTGAGTCTGGGCAATAGCAGAGAGTCTGTAGGTTGTTATTATTATTATTATTCATTCATTTATTTTTTATTTATTTACTTTTGCTAGCATGAGCCACTTCTGATTGAGAGTTTTGCCTTTGGCATCGATAGAGAAAAAAGTGTGATAAAAATCTGATAAAACCAGATAAAAATCTGATAAAACCAGATAAAAATCTGGCAGTCTCCTGTCCAGCATGGTTTGTGAGAACCAAACTCCCTCCCCACCCATTTACTCCCGTTTCAATACACGAGGGACTGCTGAGGTCCCATTTCCCACCCTGTGAGCAGAGAGAGGCGCCGAGGATGCCCTGAGAAGAAAGGGGAGAAGGGGACGGCCCTTCCCTTCCTCCTCCTCGCAGCTTGGGAAGCCCACGCGTCCCAGCGGGGCGGCGAGGAGGGCCCCAGCAAGCCCAAGATGTTGTTCTTTCCCTTTGATTTCCACGAGCTCCCGCGCCGCTCGCAGCTCCTGGCCCCCAGAGCTTCGCAGTGAACAAAACATCAGAAGCTGGGGCTGGCCGTGCAGGAAGGAAACCCGCTCACGTGGGGGCTGAGTCACGATCCCGATCCCGCTGCTCACTCCTGGCATCCCAGGGACCTGGGAGGCACCAAGGGGATGGCAGATCCCGCTCCCACCGCCCGGCCGGGAGACCTGGGGTCTGCCCTCATAGCTTGGGGTTCTGCTGCTTGAGCACCAAAATCCCTCGCCCTTGCTGCCACCTTATCTTCGAGCTTTCAGAAGCAAAATGTTTTTATTTATTTATTTATTTATTTTTCCTTTTATTTTTTTCCTTTTCTGAAGCTTGTGTGAGAAGAGCTGGATTTGCTTCTTTGGTGTGTGAAGAGTCACATGAAGTCTACATGCTGCCTGTTGGCCCCTTGGCCAAAATCCATGGGGGCACACAAAAAAACCCTTGTTTAAAACAAGTTTCTTGGCACCCCTGAACTGTCACCAGCTATTTGAGGCTGTGCTGTCAAGGACAGACTTCTTGTCCTGGGCACCAGATGACACCACAAAGGTTGTTACCACTCAAACTCCCCCTGATCAGCAAACATCCGAGGTCTCATCTGTTTCTGAAACCAGGAGCACCATCAGTTCTGGTCCAGAGGTCCGGATTCCCAATTCTACCTCTCTCATTTACAAAGATATGATATATAGATGTAAATATAAATATAAACCAGACCCAAGGCTGGTACAGCCCAAGATTTAGGTTCCAATGGGGTTAAGGATCTCACGTCTGAAGACACATGTAAGAACAAGGCAAGTGGAATGATCTGCCCCAGCACCTCTCCCACTTCAGACCACCTGGGGCTTTGTGAGCTCTGTCTTGCCCTCAGTGAGCTTTTTCTCCACAGATTTGCTTGTTTGTGGGTTTAAAATTTTAGTACCCATCATATCCCCACTCCATGAGAAGAATCACCTCCTTCTGCTGGCTTTAATCAAGCCAGGCCCATTTGGAGCCTTATTCCCCCAGTTCCGTTATTCCCCATCAACTTTCTCTGGGCCATACTTGATTTTGTTACCATATATCATATTCCACCACTCTAGCCATCTTTTTTTCCAGCCTGAAGAGCTTCAATCTTCCTCTGTGGGTACCAGTCTACCCCAGGAGTGCTGAGAGTTGATTTGGTCGTTATTCACTTTAGGAATGCACTCAAGTGTTGTGGGCAGGTGCCAGAGAGGGACTTGTGTGTTACTGAGCTTCAACAGCTTGAAACTCTCATTATACAGGGATAAACTGTGTGGAGGAGACAACACGAGATGCTGGGTGGGTACGGGCACGATGGGACACGAGGAGCTCAGGTGCCAGGGAAAGGAGCAGGATTAAATAGTGAAAGAGGCTGGAGAAGGCAGCGAAGGAAGGGGTGGGAGTGAGCAACCATGGTCTGGCAATGAGGGGTAGGGCTGGGGAGGGAAAGAGCACAGCCCAAAGGATGGATGTTGGATGAGGAACCAGAAGATGGAGGAGAAAAGGGGTGGGCTAGTGGAAGGCACCTTTTGGAGGGGGTGATAGGCTGGGAAAGGGCAGGAGTGACACCAGGATCTGCTGGACAGGGCCAGGATGACAGACCTTACAGAAGGGACTGTTGGCAGAAAAGAGACAGGACAGGGTTAAGTGGCCCAAGGCGGAGATGAAATGATCAGGGTCAGGCTGACCATGGCATGGGGAAGGCAGCATCCCCTGGCCTCCCTTTCCACAGCTGCCACCACAAACTGGTGAAGGCTTCAGCAGAGCAAACATCTCACAAGTTTCCTTCAGAGCTGGCTCAGGAGAGGTGACAACCTTGGATGTGGTGCTTAGGAACATGGTGGCATGGTCTCCAGAGGCCCTGATGGCCCTGGATGGATGAAGCTGTGCAGGAAAATAAACAGGTCAGACTTAGCCCAGCTAGCTCATCCTTCCCACTGAACTCTCTCAGCCTCTGAAGGATGATTACAGCACCCAAACAGCCTGCTGAGAATGGCCCCCAGCTTTCGCTCACCTCACCTGGGCATTGGTTGTGTCAGGGCTACTTGGCGTGTACCAAAATCACACAATAGGAGCATGCTGCAACTACTAATTAGAGGGTCATTGCAGAAGGGTGCATGCCCCTGATCCCAACCCTCCTATTCATTTATGAGCATAGATACAAACGGAGGCCCTTGGGTAATGTTACACTGTGGGATTTGGGTGGATTTGTCTGTTGGGTTCTTCACAACCTCAGAAAACGTACCCGCTTCCCTTCCCCACGCAGCCTACGATGGAAGAAGTGTGTAACATCTCCTCTATTAGCCAATGCTGGACCCAAGCATGTTTGTGTGAACTCTTGGCTCCCTCCAGGGTCCAGGCGTTGCAGGAGACCCGGAGTTCCAGGGGACCCTGTGATGTGATCACGCAGTGAGAAGCACCAACTGCACGATCACACTTCAGGATCACATGTGAACTTATTTTTTTTTTTTTCCCCTTGGACCCATGCCTTTTTCAGCTCTCAGGCAGATTTGGAGGCATCCGCTCAGTGTTTAACATTTACCTGAGCCTGCCAGGTCCCTCCCCAGTGATTGCACAGATTTAGGCAAGTCTGATCAGTGATTTAAGGTGGGATTTACTTTGCAGGCATGCCCAGCTGTCTCCACTGTGAGACCGCAGGGTAGCAGCGCTCCCAGCTCCAACACCTCAGCAGAGGCATCAATTAATGGCCAAACCTAGATCACGGCCCCCTGGTGATGAGTGGGTGATGGATTTATCCTCTCACCACCCAAGGCCTAGCTCTGGGCATTATTTTCTCTTTAGTCTTTGTGCCCTGTTGCAAAAGCGGAGGATTTGGGTCTTCCTGATGCTTGTCTTGCCAATATCCTGGTTCTTTACAAGCTCAGCCTTTTCCTTGGACTCCACAGAGGCAAGGTGTTGGAGGTAGGAAGGAATTTCTCCTCAGTTTGGGATGGTGGATGACCACTGATAAAACTCTGCTGGGCCACCCAGCCATCACCTGCACCACCAAGTGAGTCCATCTGCACCGTAGCCTCTGGTCACAAGCTGAGCATCTGGAAAAAAGACCTGCTGTCCCCTAGCAGCCCTGATGGACAGTCTGAACAGCAGAGGTGGAGACGTACCTGACTCCTCAGGTCAACCTGTGTCCATCTGAACATTGAGGAAGGACATCCATGCCTATCCAGCACCCCTACCTCATTCTCTTCATACCTTCTCGTGTTGCCAGTCAACAAGCAGCTTTTTCCTGCACTGCACATGTCTGGTCCACCCAGCGGAGCAATCTGGAACCAGGAGGAGAAATTAAGGTTGGGCATGTACTTTTGGTTCTGTGTTCATCCAGCACCCTGCACAGCAGGGTCCTGGTGTGTGACAGAGAATGGAGAAGTGGGCTTGTCTCTAGCTGCTGAGAAGAGCAGGACAGGTCTTGCTGTAAGATTGATGGAGTACACAAAATGATTCATCCCTCCTAGCCATACCACACCAGCACTCTGATGGCTTGGTTTAGTAAGACAGTGGGTGGATGGTGTTACAGAAAGGCCAAGAAACACTGCTGTTGGGTAGGTGGCCTCTAGATTTCCAAGAACACAATCACTTGGCATGTACAGACATCACTTTCTCTTCTCACTCAGATTTCAAGACCTTATGCTGTGCTTTGAGTCAAACACCAATTTCAGGGATGTGCTCGGTTCATTTCATCATCCCTGCTTCAGTTCATTTGCATGGACCAGAGGAGGTAGAAGACCTGTCTTGGCACTGCAGAGGATTCATCCATGATAACTTGCACATAAGTACACGGTGGGGCTGCAGAGTATTCATTATGGTTTGATCACCTTGATTAAGGTGACATCTTAATTTTTACCCTTCCCTACCTTGGTGATGGATCCTAGAAGTGAGGCCCAGAGCTGAAAATGTCTTTCCCATCAGCATCTCTGAGCAGACACAGAGCAGGATTGTATTTCTGGACTGGGATCTCTAGAACTGCCTTGAAACAGGAGACTTCAAGGCTAGAGTCTTCTGGAATCTCAGCTCCAAGTGGTGTGGATAATAGCCTGGAAGAGCTCATGGATGTTACCTACCTTGATGGTGATTATCTCTTTCACAAGGGCCTCCAACTGAAATACAGGGAAAAAAAAAAAAAGGAAAAAAAAGAAAAAAAAAAAAAAGAAAAAAAAATCAGGAATGCAAGAAGGTTGGGGCTTCACCTTTTAAAGTTGTTTCTTGCTTACAAACTGAATGAAGTTCAAGCAGGGAATTCCCTTTCCTAGTAATCCTCTAGAAGCACACATATGAAGAGAGAAGCTGAGAGCTGGGTTTGCTCAGGCTGAAGACAAAGCTCAGGGAAGATCTTACTGCTGCTTCCAGCTACCTAATGAAAGGCTGTGAGACGTTGTCAGAAAATGAACAAAATATAAGGGAAACAAGTTGCAGCAAGAGAAATTCTGAAAGCAGATAACCCTGGGGACAACGTCCCAGAGCAGCCAAGGGATCTCCTGTCCCTGGTGATATTCATCAAGGTCCTGTGTAACTTGCTCTAATTGGCCTTGCTGTGAGCAGGGGGCATGAAACGTGGAGATTAGAAGTTGGAACTCCCAACTTGAACTACCCTGTGATTCGCCTCTGGAAAACTTGCAGCTCTGTTCTCTCACAGCACGTGGGACCCACCCTTCTGGATGCCTGCAGAGGGCTATCACTTCCAAAAAGGGATTCTTTCCACAAAGTGTCTTGTGTAACAATGTGAATTGTGAGCATGCAGTGTCCCAGACCCTTCAAGACCCCGTAAGCCACGGATGGGTGATCACAGAACCGCTGGTCAGAAGAAATATCTGGTGATCCCATATGGGACAGGAGAGGATCTATAGCAGATCTTTTCAAACATGGAGGCCTAGCTTCGAGGCAGAAGAAAGTGGGGCCTGGCTGCAAAGTTCTCATGAGGTCTAATGTCCCTCTTCAAGCACTACACTACAAACCAACCTTCCCCCGGTGTCTGGCAGAGCTTGAATAGGCCCTTCACTCGAAACAGGATCTACAGCTCCACTAGCAACTAAAAAGTGCCTTTATCTGGCTGGTGGGTAGCTGTGAACTGAGGTAGCATGTGGAGAACCCATGGAGGTGCCTGCTTACCACCCATCTCCCCCAGGATACCCAAGTCAGAGCTCCCTCCAACCCAGGCTCCTGCCTACTTAACGGAAGGAAGAGAAGGAAGCCCACAACCCAAACCACCACCACCAGAGCACCACCACTGCCGCCCTCCCTTCCCCAACCTCCCCAAAAGCCCTGAAGGCCACCCTGAGGGAGCTCCTTCAATGCATGGGACTGATATGCAAAGGATCTTCTGTAGCTAAATGACCCACCGGAGCTTCCTGGTTGTTCTTCCCTGCTGCTCTTCAGAGTTCAAAAGGTGATTTAGAATGACATGCTCTGCTCTACCTGAACTTGCCAGCTATTGCCAGCAGCATGACGAGACTCCCCTTCATTGTACATTAATTTCACTAGGCGTACGGCCCAACAATCAAAGTGCCTCATTAAAGTTTAATTAAATTTCCCAAGTGATTTGCTCCTGGGCTGAGAACCTGTAATGCAAGCCAAAGCAGGTCTGCATCTGTAGCATCTGTATGTGTGTGTACATCTGTTTTTGGGGGTGTTCTTTTACTTAATTATTTATTTATGCAAGTGATTTTTTTTTTTTTTTCCAAAGTGTTATCAACACTTCATGGCTGTGGTATGAAATGAAACCTGTAGTGGGAATCCAGTCCAGACTGTATGAAGAAAAGCCAGATCTTACAGATTTCTACATCCACTCCTACTGAGAGCACTCTTCTCCTGGAAGAACAACTGGATTTTGCACAACTGACCCTTCGTGGGACACAGGCAGGAGGTAGACTAATCAAGAACTGGAAGAGCCACTCTTAGACTAATTTCCACTGTCAAAACTTGGTGAAAAATAATAATAATAATAAAAAAGAGGCATTGAGGAAATTCTCAATAACTTTGGATGGAAAAAAAGAAAAAAAAAGAGATTTCTGTACATCAGAAAGTCTCACTGTATATCAACAGCTATATCTCATCCTCCACCTCAGTCTCATGGGTGAAAAATGACGAGGTAGAAGGGTCAGACAGTGAAATGGTGGCTAGAGGACTAGAGTCATCTCCAACCTCTTAGGCTGGAAGCAAGCAATCTCTTAGCCTGCTCCCAGTGCTGTTCCAACCCCATCTCTGAGTACACAGGGGTTTAATTCTTTATTTAATTCCTTTCCTGGGTTTTCCAATGTTTTGTAAACTTTACCGATGCTGTTCTTCTCCAACCTCCATATCTTCTGCAGAAGCAGCAAGTTGGTGCATTTTCAGGTGTCAGTGACCAGCAGGGCAGCAACGTGCTGATGGTGGTTTTCAACCTCGTTATATTTGCCACCTCCCAGGGGGAGCAGATATGGGACAGAGACCCCCAGGCTTGGTGTGGCTCTGCTGCCACCGCTCTTCCATGGCACAGCCAGAGCGGGTGGAGGTGGAGAAATTGGAAGTGCCTGTGTTGAGTAAGTGATTGCACAAGATGCTCAGCTTGAGCAGCCTTGGCTTTGGCTCACAGGCTGAGATTTCATCCCAGAAGACCTGGAGGACCTGGGAGATTATTAGACCTGGAAAGTGATTTTAATGGCTCCAGAGGTCCTGAGCCCAGTGAAGAGGCTCTTCCCACGGTGGTCTTCCTGCTTTGAGACTTTAATAGTTCTCCAGAAGTGGCCAGCTTTTCATGGACTCCTAAGGGAGACTAATCAGCTAAAATACCAATTTAGGGACTTTAGCTATGTCCCCAAAGGTGCACAATGCAAACCTAAATGAGCCTGTAAGAGTCCTGCAGCTATCAACACACACTATTTTGGTACTTCCCCTGCTCAAAACAGGGCCAGCTATAGCAGGTTACTCAGGACCTTGATGAGCTGAGCTGATGTTCAGTTGGAAAAAGCAACTTAACCTCCTCCTTTCCTTTATTATTATTATTTTATTTCCTGCAATTCCTACCTGAGCTGGAGAGAGGATGGGAGGCTGCTGTTTCCATAGGACTGTTAAACCAGGTCTTGTTCAAGGACCCTCCAGGATAACCTAGTTACTTCTGCCTAGGGGATTTATACAAGTAAAGCAGTTGGGCAAGCATTTCGATGGGACAACATTCACCCAAAGGACAAAGCCTTTCTGATACTTTCCTCTCCAGTACAAAGACACACTTGTTGTTAATCTCGGGGAACATAAACCATTCTGTGATGAACAAACTAATTGCTTACAGGCAGACTAACCGGGACCAAGGCCCATGCTCAGCCCTGGTGGCCAAGTGGCCTGATTTATCAAGTTCCTAGAGCTAAAATCTCTCCATAGCAAAGTGGTTGCATCTAAACAACCTACCAGGAATGGCTCTTGGCTCATGCTAACTCCTGGCCCAAGGCTGGGGACCATTTGGGTCCGTGCCAATGGGCTCAGGCCAAAGCCAAGCCGAGGGCTGTGTTAACAACAGTGCAAACGACTGAGATCTGGTGGCCAGTCCATATCGAGATATATCCAGAAGGTCTCTGCTATTTCCTGCAGGCTGGAAGCTAATTTCCAGATTAAAATTCCCTGAAGATAAAAGAGGGAGCCAAGGGGGGGGGGGGGGGGGGGGGCTTGTTCAGGGGACTGCAAAAAAATCAACAGGCGCAGGCATCGCAGATCGCTGCACAGTGATCATGCGCTGTAATGGAAAAGGGGGAAATTCGCATATATTTTTCTTTTGAGTGGAGTGGATGGATAGCAAACAAAAGCAAATGCTGAAACACTTACTCATATCGAAAGAAGTATGAGCACAAAATCCAGTCACCCCCTTGAAACTTCAAGTGAGGTGGGGATTTCCATGTATTGCATGTGTTTCCAGATCTAAAGATAAGAGTACAGCTGGTCAAACATTTTCCATTGATGATTTCCTTGCAGAAAACATCCTTCTGAGGAAAAACATAAAAGGAACTTGAAGAAAATTCTAGGTTTAGCTTATTTTCACCTAAACAAATGTAAAAAAAAAAGCATTTTACACAACTTTTTCACTTTTCTCTTTAATGACCTGCATACATAAAGGAAAAGAAAAAGTGAAGACTAACCTGCCAGAGTGAAATTGTTTGTTTTTGTTTAAAGAAGCTATGCATATATTTTAAAAAATAGTATTTTTCATAGCAATACCCAAGCTCCCACACACCATTCACAGAAAATAGAAAATCAAATTTCTTTTTTTTCATGCACGATACTTATTTCTTTTTGTTAGCTGCAGTGAAGAGTTTCTTGGTTAGGTTTCATACTAATAATCAGTTTCTATCAGTTTGGAGGCCTATTTAGTTTTAGTAGCTTAAAGAGAACATAAAGAAAATATAATGTCCAACTCTTAACTTTTCTGGATTCATAAACACTCTTAGCCTTTAAAAAGAGATAAAACAATAAATATCATGTAAATATGACTTTTGCATTCACACTATTTACCCAAGTCTATTGCCCCCTACTCCATTACATGCAAGTCTTTTGACCAGTTTCAATCCCATCTGAGGGTATGGAGGAAGCTCCAAAGAGCTGAAGTTCAGATAATTTCAATGATATTCATCCAATTCAGACACTTAAAATACTTCTTCCCTCTGAGGATATGGCCACAGCACACACACAGGTGTCCTTGTTAGCAGTGCCTGGTCTGCAGGACGAGCTTTGAGGTGAGCTCCTTTGAGCACAACATCCGCGTGATGTGGAATTCTGGGCAAATCATAGCATCTTTCTTATCGTTGCTTCTCAGCCTGTAAACTGGGAATGCTTTCTGCACTGAAAGGTGCTACAGGATTAAAGGACTGGGGCTTCTTGAGAAGGAAGAAGCAAAAATCATGAACGGGTATGTTATTTGTCTCCCCAAGCTTGGGAATGGCATTTGGTCTCAATGGAGACACCTAAAGGTAGGTGAGCTGCACCTCGTCTCTACTGTCTGAAAAGTGGACAGTCGTTGGCCTAGGAAGAAGACTCTATTATAGGCAACAGACACAAAGATGTTGCTGGGACAACTATCTCATGAACTGATTGAGATCAAATGATCATACCCCACCCAACGTTTGTGATGGGACCATCTGCTAATATTGGAGAGTGTTCCTACCACATGCTATCTGAATGAGAAATATTTGAGTGGTGTGGCGAGAGGAAATTAAAAATACAATAATATTCCTAACCTTAAAGCCCAACCGTGATTCAAAACATGGTATCACAGCACCAGAGGTGGGCTGAGATTGGGTTTCCTTCACACAGTCCTTTTCCAGTCTGGAAGGTGGTAGCTGGAGGCAACAACAACCAGAGAAGCTTTGTAAGGTAATTCACAAATTTCCACCTTACTATCATTTTGCAATATTCAAAGTAGAAAGATGTCTTTGCTTCACTGTATTTAAGCATTTTAATTCCAAATTTTAAAAATACGCTGAAAACAGAGAGCTCTCTGCTTTAACATTAACTATAATCAGGTGCATTTTTTTATTGCCTAAAAGTATGAGATTTTTCATAAGAATGCAAGATTACTATTACTAAATAGATTACTATTTTCAATTAAACAAAACAAAACAATAGCAGAGATGTTTTCCACACAAATAAGGTTTCATGAGATAATCCTTTCTTTTCAGAAAGGTACTTTTTTGACAAAGAAAAAGTTATGAAAACTCTAAACTGAAAGAATGACTGTTCAATTGTTTATTGATATTGCCTATATCTTTCAGCTATACCACAGAAAATCATCTACAAAATTAGAGAATATTTCTAAAAATCAGGTGTGAGTGTTACGTAAGTTTGGATGCTGATGGGAAATGGGATTTGTTTCCTACCCCTGAAGTCTGATTTATGTTAATGGCAGATGGTAATTAATTAAAGGAGTGAGTTAGGACTCAATAATTGCAGTCTTGCTTTTGCCACCAAACCATTACATAGCCTTTTCCAAGCCCCTTATCCTCAGTGAGCTGCCCTGTCTGCAGAACATAAATGACAATTCCTCCCTTGAGAGAATTGGAAGCTTAATTATTTAGCATCGGTTATTCTCTGCAAAATCCTAAAGAGCTGGTGAACACATGCTGTTGTTAGTTTCCCCCAGGGTGACACAAATGACTTGGAGAGTGGTGTCTTTTGGGAGAAATGTCTGTAGTAATAGGCTGAGCCCTGGGAGATCAAATTGTTGGCACGAAAATATTAGGCTAGTAAGGAAGATCCACAGCAAGACATGGCAAAAGCACAGCTAAGCCCAGTGGGGAGCTGAGAAAAGATTTCCATAAGCTGATATGGTGATTAAGCAGACCATTCCCTTGATGCTCTTTGGTGGGAAATGTCTGAATGATTTTAATTACAGGGGGATGTAGGACCTTGACGCCACTCATCTCACCCGGAGGCACATCTCCTAGACTTTCTTCAAGCTTGATATCCACGAATGAATCACATCACAGGAAAGGTGCTACAGGAATGAGACCAAGAGTTAGCTACGTACACCTCAGCCTATCTGGGCACGCAAATCCTTCAGGATCCCGTAGGATGAATGGGAATGGATTATCGCCGTGCAACGTGTCTGAGCACCCCAAAACGTTTCACAAATATCAGTTCATACGCAGAAGTGGAGGCTACATCCCTTGTGCAATGATACAGGGGAACCCATGCAACAAATAACATGCAGCTTTGCACACATTTCTCAGCAACAAGGAGGAGACCAAAAGCGTGTGTTACCAACGTCACAGTGACATGCAAGTGTCAGAGAGGCTTAGGTCAGCCTTTACAGCTTTGTACAGCCCCAGGTCTGCAGCACTTAGCACTGAACCAGGCACCATGCTTGGGTCAAGAACAGAAACAATTCACCACCACTCTTTATTGTCATCATTATTGGTAATATGGGGAACTGGAGGCCACAGACACCACCACTACCTTCTAATTTATGCACAGTCCTGTTTGCATCATTGGGGAACGCCCATTTGGTGGAACTGGTAAGAGAAGACTGAGCATCAATCATAGGATCACAGAAAAAAAAGTAGGGTGTTATTTATTCTACCTAAATTTAGGCACCTGGGATTATATCTCCATTAGTTTTCTAAATGCTAGCAGGCCCATTCCCTGGCCAAACTGCCACAATCTGTCCATAACTATAACATTAATCTCCTTATCAGAGTGATACACATATATTGCCTTTTGGGAATGTCCCCAATCAGTGTTAACTCCCAAATTATGCACAGGAATTGCCTGGGTCAGTGCTGGTTGGCCAAGCAAAAGCCATGCCATGGTCTACATGAAGTATTTAACAGAGTGGATCGTGGTGTTCCAGCACTGGTGCTTTGGGACTCTCTAATTTGCTGATAGAGGCACAGCCTAAAAGTCCACTACTGAGCTAATTTTCTTAAGTTTCCTTTAGTCAAAGGGGAGGGCTGAGCCCCTTCAGAGGTGATCAGGAAATTTTAAACATCTATTTTAAAATAAGACAACTTGTCCTTTGTAAGAGCACCCTTCATTCATACCCCATTCTTCAATGTCTTCTCCAAAAGGGGGAGCGAGTGGTGAGGATGGCTTTAGCTGGCTCCTTTTTGTGTGCTTAAGCTTCTTTAAATAAATCCCAGCCTCATGAGAAAAGCCCAGAGCAGGGTAGACAGCAGGACCCAGATTCCCCAAATCACCACTGGTGTTTTCCTGCCTGTGTAAGTCAATTTATCACCACTGAATTGCCAGAGGACTTCAGCCAGGGCCCAGCACTATTCAATGCCAGCTTCTGCACAAAGGCAAAACAAAGAAAAAAGTCCTGCACCCCAAGCACCTTACAAACAGGGGATCCAGGAGGCTGAGATTCTGAGTTAACGTATTAATATTAGGATATGGCCTCGTTCTGACCACATGTTGGTTTCATTGAGTGTTAGCCCCTAAGGTTCAGTACAACCACTTCTCACGTGCTTCACTGTAAGCTCTGGCCCACCAGCTGTACCTTACTCCACCCTTTTCTTGCAGCCCTTTAGCACCTCATCACTCCCACGTCCATGTGAGGTAGCTCCACCGAAGCACCAGGAGTTCCCCTCGATTTACAGCGGCGTCACACAAAATGGAATGAGGTGCTGCGATTTCCGCCCCGAGACCTGCAGCAGAGAAACAGGCAGAGGGGACACCAAAGTTCAGCTGCACGGGAATTTTATTTGTAGCCCTACAGACTCGCAGCATCCCAGTGCCGAATGCAAAGGACAGCTGTAGCGGAAAGAGATCTCAAGATGATGCTGAAAGCCCTGAGCTCCCTGCAGCTGCTGAAATTAGTGATTAGACAACATGGGCTTGGTCACACAAGTTGCTGGTAGATTGCAAGGGACCAGAACCCTTCTACACTGCAAAAGGAGCTGAGAAGGCAGAGCACAGACCATGGGTGTCCTAAGGTCCAAATTCTGCTCTGTGGCACCTGTTCCTCTCACTGGGGCAAAAAGAAATTGCATTAATGCATTTTAATGCACTTCTAATGCAAACTTTTGCAAACCTGATGAGGAGCTTGTATCTTCTGTGCCCTTGGTCCCTCCAGAAGCTGATCCTGATGTAGTGGTGTAAACCCAGAATGGATGAAAGCTAGTGAAATTGCTTAGTTATGAAAAAAGGAGAGAGAAGCTGGTCCCTGTGGTGTTTAAATCCACTTGTAGTTTGTAGTACAGGAACAGCTGTAGCATGGTACGGAAGAAGGTGGCTGGGAAATATGCCCCATGCAGGGTAACAGGAGGGAGAATTCTTGGGGTAAGTGGGAAATTGCAGGAAACCTTGGAGAAACAAAGTGGAAACATGTTGGAAGACAGACAGGAATAGGCAATTCTTAATCATATTTTAAAAAGCAGGAATAAAGTTACCAGGGCAGAGGCAGAGCTGGGTGGAGGTAACCAGGGCCAAACCTCTTGTTTCAGCAGTGGGCCAGTGGGACCATGGACACTTCTCTGTGGGCTGTGTCCTAGGCTGGGACACATCTCTGGTTACACATGTGCTATAAAATTAAATTGCAACAGCACCATCTGTCTCCCCTTCTGGCCATTGGGCACCATCTGGTCTTTATTGAGACCAAAAAAAAAAGAAAAAAAAGTCAAGGATTATGGCTATTATGGTTACCATTTAATGGTGAGGAGAACACCCATATTTCAAAAGTCATTTTAGTAAGTCTCTCTGGCTGGCAGTCACAAGCACCCTTTTCTCTCCTACTCTCCAAGTTCTCCTCAATCTCTCTTGCACCTCTCCACTAAGACATTTCAATTGTGGACCACATCTGAATCCCTGGTTCCTTTTTTTTTTTTTTTTTTTTTTCCAGACCAAATGGCCTACATGGGCTTTTGTGGGTCTCGTACAGTCTCCCTCTTGCTTAATATTGTGGCCAAATGCAACACAGACCCTGGAGCCCCTCCACTGTGCACTACCAACCACGCATCGTTTTGCTACCACCTCCACTTGCTGCTCCCAAGGTCAGAGTCAGGCAAGAAGCAGAGCTCCTGATTCCACACCTCCATCAAATCCTTCAAACCCTCACATCAAATGAGCTTCAACCCAGAAACATATAATCCAGCCTTTTCTTTGCTGAAATATAGTAAAGGAGTGAAAAAAAAAGTCAGGGAATGAACCAGAAGAGCTGTGTTTCTTCCACTCAGACCATTGCTTTTTTTTTTCTTTTTTTTTCTTTTTTTTTCTTTTTTTCTCTTTTCTTTTCTTTTCTTTTCTTTTCTTTTCTTTTCTTTTCTTTCCTTTCCTTTCCTTTCCTTTCCTTTCCTTTCCTTTCCTTTCCTTTCCTTTCCTTTCCTTTCCTTTCCTTTCCT
>CM021733.1:116538149-116590877 GCA_011075105.1 Heteronetta atricapilla
TTTCTTTTTCCTTTTCTTTTTCTTTTTCTTTTTCTTTTTCTTTTTTTTCTTTTTCTTCACAGACATTAGATGCTGAGAACCTTACACCTTTGTGTGCTTTAGATGGCTTCACCTCTCCAGCTCCTCACGCTGAAGGTGCCGTGCAATGGGGCAAGGCAGGAAGAGCCTTCCTGCTTTCTGAATACTGAGTAATTTAGGCTGGTTTAAAATTACAATTTAACCAAAGCCACACGCTGTGGTTACAGTTATAAACTTCAGGGTTTCTGTTAAAAACAAAACAAAACAAAACACAACAAAACAAAAAAACCTTCTCATCAGGGATAATTTCTAGGCTTGTAGGGGTAATATGAGAACAAGTTATTTTCAAATCCCTACATCTCCCAGTGTTTCACTGCCCCCGATCTCCCATAGCTTCCTCTCTCTGTCTCAGCAGCCCACATCTCTGGTTTCCTCCTTCCTTGGTCTCTAGGTTTGTGTGGGCTGTGTGAGAGCACGGGCAGTCTCAGGACAGGAGAAAAATGTAATAATGGAGTGAGATCCCAGAAGGGAGCTTCTGAAATATCCATGAAAATATACCTCCAAATATTAGTCACAGCTTTGTTTTTCACCCTGACTTCTTAAACTGAAATGAGATTTATTTTAATTCCCCTCTGCACTTCTTCCCTCCAAAAAAAATGAGTTGTGGAGGTACACTCTGGCTCCTTCTCACGACTTCAGTCCATCATTAGCATCCCATGCATTATTTAGTGGGCTGATTATGAATGAAGCAGCATAGATCCCTCCCCTTTGAAAGCTGAGAAAGCCTGCAACTCCATCAGAATGCCCCATGGCCCTTCCCAACCCACCTGACTGCAAAGAGAAATTTAACTTCTTAGTGATGTTTAATTAAAATTTAATCTTTTTTTTTTTTTTTTTTTTTTTTTTTTAAGAGCATTGCTTGACCTGAACAGATTTTTATTTCAAAGGGAGTGGATGAAAATTGGTGCTCTGATCCCATGTACTGTTGGGAAAGTAAAGAATGGATGTATTTTTGTAAGGAAGGCAGTGAGATTGTGAGGTCTGGGGGGCATGAAGCACAGAAGGAGTGAGGGGATGTTTGTTCCATGACTAAAGTAATATTTTTTACAAAATAAGGATTTAATTATAATTAAACTCATCCTCTAGTCAAAAGGGCCAGCAAGAAGCAAGTTATAAAACCTTGGGTAAATACAGCCTAAACCTAGCAATCCAACAGCAATTATACAGTGAAGTTCAGCTACTTTTCTGGTTGTGCTTCCCTTTTGCTCCTTCCTTCCCCTCAAAATCCACCCTGCAGCAATTTCATCAGGCTGAGATCTGATCCTGTATTGAATATGCTGAATGGATAGTCTGCAGTAGAAACAAGTTGTCTGTGAGATTAATTCACCTCTGAAATCAACATTATGCAAACGTGACCCACCCTAATTTGTGTGAACAGGCTGCTCATTATCTTAAGAGTAAACATGTCTCTAAGTGCCAAAATACCTAATATCTCCGGCTTCCCTGTGCAGGGTCTAATCCAGGGCAGATTACTCCATCCCCTTCAGCCTTGCTCTGCACCTTCAATATAGATCTAGGGGCCTGGAGAAGTGTGGGGCGTCCAAGCATGATTCAGGCACAGGCACCAGCTCTGGGATGAGTTGTGCATCAGTTGTGCATCAATCTTCATTTTATTACACAGGTACCCCAAAAACCCCAATGGACACGCAGGTTTACTGCATCACCCACACAAATCCCTGTTATCTCTCTTTGCCCATGCAGTGGACATGGACCACCTCCAAAAGATGAGCGGGATGGGAAGCCAACCAGCATATCCTACAAAACATGGTGCTCTGAGATAGTGCCATTCCCTGCTCTCTTTCCAGCCGGTGCAGGAGATAGGCATGTAACTGGTCTTTCAGTCAGCTGTTAGGTGAATATCTCTTGCTGAACTATCTGTGTGGTTTTGCTGCTGGTTTCACTCAGCACTAACTTCATCCTTCTCATTCTCAATGGAGGAGAAAAGAATCTAACATGCTCACCTTTCTCGTAGCTTAGCTTAGGTCTGATTCCTGCCTCATGTGTGTTGGAAATATTTCCAAATGCCTAGGAGATGGATGGTAAAATAGCCTAAGAGGAGAATAAGCTTTATTACACCTTTTGGAGTGTAATAGAGAAGACCTATTCTCCTTTGTATGTAAGTTTTTGGTAAGGTGCACACAGAATACTGTACCTGGTTTGGGGGTTTCTGGTTTGGGGTTTTTCCACAATAACAAGACTGACAAGCTGGAGAGAATAGGGCAGAAAATGACCAAGATGGTTAGGAGACTAATGCACAGGGTTTGCCAGGAGAGGCTGAGGGAAATGGGTGTCTTTGGCCCTAAGGAGGGATGTCTAAGGAGGGATTTTACTGCTGTCTTAAACCACCTAATGGGAGGGGACAGAGAAGATAAATCCAGGTTCTCCATGGATGTCCACAGTGAAATGAAAAGACACAACGGACTTTGACTGTAAGAGCAGAAATCCCAGTTAGCCATTATGGAGAGAAAAATCTTCAATTAAAATGGTCAAGAATTGGAAGAGGTGCCCAGAGGTGTTTAAAACATAGCTGAATATGACCCTCAGGGTTATGTTAAAACTTTGAAGCTGGATCTAACTTCAACCTCACCCTACTTTGAGTGTGAGAGTGGACCAGAGACCTCCCAGCCTCCCTTCTGAACTACATTGCTCAGGGATTTTGTGAAGAGCCTGGGACAAGCCCCAACTGCAGGTGTTTTTTCCCAGCGCTGGATATAAAGGTAGCTTTGAGGAAGTTCACACCAAGCTCCGCAGTCAGAGGTGACTGCCCATCACTGCTCAGCGCTGTGCTGAGTACACACGGGACACACCCAGTGGTGTGAAGCGACTCTGTTATCTGAAAAGCAAACAAGGGAAGTATTAACTCTAATTTATTTCTTGGCAGCAAGCGGGGGTGAGAAATAAACTGCCTGATGATGTTTATAAGTGGCCGTAACAATGCAGATACTTCAAAGTACCAAAGTGGTTTTGCCCTCTGCAAAACCTCTGAAAAAAACGCAAACTGAGGCTCTCACAGAATAAAATCCTCAGGATACCAATATATTCATACCCAACAAAGCCACAACCACCAGAGACAACATACAAACAGGTACTACAATATGTGTAAATCAAACAATGCCTGGTCCGTTCTCTGGCCTTTGGTCCCCCGATGTATTTTGGCCATGTCCCTGCACCCTGCAAAACCAGGGTGGTCTTGTGCTTACTCCTGAACCATGCCTGGGAGTCGTCTGGGAGGGTGGTGCATGGTCCAAGTGGTCTGGTCATCCATATGCACACTCAGACCCACTGTAGGGTAAATTCATTCATTTTTTCTCCACTAGTGGAAGCAAGTAGAAAAAAAAAAAAGAAAAAAAAGAAAAAAAAGTCCTAATAAGAATTTTCATCTCTCTCATTAAAGAGCAGATTGGGCCACCTCAGTTAAGTTAGAGCTGGACAAGATGGTGACTTACCTACAGCAGTAGGGATAGCTGACATACTGAGATGGTGATTTTGGAAGAAGACAAATGCAATGGTTCTCCTTGTACCTGGGACAAACCCACCTACACTGGGATTTGCAGCAGTGACATTGCCAGGTATCTGCAAAGCTTCCTTTAGCAGAGCCAATTTCTCAGTCTTGGCCAGAATATTGTATCCAATGTGGTTGTAATGTTCAACATCAAGTTAGGGGTTGATTTTTGGATTAATCCCAATGGTTTAAACCCATAGTAACTCTTTAATGCCATTACATTATGTTTATACTTCTGTAATGGAAAATTTGTATCTACATGTGATGCCCAAGAATGTGCATAAATCTAAAGTGATGTGAGATATAAGTAAAACCAGTAGTCATGTCTTCTGCTGCCTTGCAAGGGACTGAAGCTTCAGGTTTTGATTTGACTTTTCTGCTGTTGTATGTTTGGAAAAGGGGAAGACAAAACTAGCACAATGGAAATGTCTGGATAGAATTTGAGACCGGAGCACAGAGACTCATTGTCCAAGCTCAACAGCAGTCCTTTGAGCAAGTTTTGCAAAGCAGTAGATTCTCACACTCCTCAGTATTGCAAGTATGTGTGCATCGAGCAGAGCTCCTGGCTGCGGCAAACCACAGGCACACGTAGGGTGAGCCCCGTTTTGCCCAGCATCGGGAGCTGTGGGCTGGACCCCCCTCTTGCCTGCTGGCCTCAGGGGTGTTTACCTGCCTCGCTCACATCCCCACTTGGCAGGAGAAGGATGGATGTTGTCATCCTTATTACAAAACAGGGAAGCTCTTCAGCAGCTCACTGGGAGGTAGGGTGAGGGCATGATTTCATACCCATCACACCGGTACGAATATGCCAGCAACCCTACCAGACTTGTTCTGCCGGGCTGCGCTCCCAGACATTTCGCCCAGAGCAAAGCAGAGCGTGACTGCTCCTGGTGTCCCCAGTAACCACAGCTTCAACAAACCCTTCCCTCCTGGCTTCTTCCCAGCCCGGGGCAAATCTCAGACCACCATGGACTTTTCTGCCTCAATTTACACACAATGCAATTTGTATTCCCTCTCTGAAACCACATCCACCTGCTATGGCCTGGATTTTGTGCTAACCATCCCATAACTCTTTATGTAAATCCTTTCTAGAGGCATCTTTTTCTTTCCATTGGCAAAGAAAGCCTAAAGATTGCATCATTCCTTACTTAGACACCTTGGGAAAGTCTGGAATGTATGTGGGATGAGCCTGAGGATGACCAGGCTGCAGAGGTCTGATGGTGCTGCTGCAGGGACACCAGGCATGGGACCTGTGGTGGGGTCAGTGTGGGCCTGTGCATCTGCAGGGACATTGGAATCCCATATTTCCTCATCCAAAGAGGGCCTGATCCAAGGCCATCCCATGGGTTGGATCTGGCCCACTAGGCACCATTCTGTAAGTGTAGTAAAGCACTGGATACTCAAGATGAATATTGTGCTTTTAAAGTGCACTTTTGGGTTATTCTTCCTGCTGGTCTCAGGGTGCTGGTCTCCTCTCAGTTTCCTCCCACCCTAGAGAGACACAAGAGGCAAGGAGCTCAGCGCTCCATTGTTCTTCATCTTCTCCTTGAGGAGCTCCTCCACTGTCTCGAGGGGGCTTTGGGCTCTGCAGGAGGGTTTGTGAAGCCAGAGCCGGGATCTGGCTCCTAGTTAGAAAAATGCTGACTCCCACTAGAGGCTCTTCCAGGGAAAAAGAAGGAACAATCAAACTCATCCATGAAAACTGAAAACAAAATGAGAGGAAGAAAAAGAATAGGGGGTCTGGGAACTGCAGGGCCTCCACAAAGCAGCTGAGGGGTGGATTTTCAGTCCTGAAAGGACACATGATGCATCCTGTGCTGCTGTAGCGCTTGGGTGTTCAAAGCCATTTTCCTTTTCAGCAAAGTCTGGAGAAATCCAGGTCACTTTGCCTGCATGCCCCAAGCCCCATAGCTATGAACAAATCTCCCCTCCAAAAGTTTTCCTGAGAGGGAAATCCTAGGGGGTGTGCAGGCCTGGTTATTATTCTCCGCCTGGAAAGTGTTGGGGCTCAGATGGGCACAAGGAGCCTACACCCAGGAGCTTCCAGCCTGGACACAGCAGCATTTCCTTCAGGAACCATTTCTGCACTATATCACACCCCTCTGGCACTTGAGGGCCTTACCATAGTCAGTGTTTTCTTCCTCAAGGCTCAGGTCTCCCTAGACCCTGCCTCCTGTTTCTTGCTTTCCTCTCAGCCTCCATCTTGTTTTCCTCTCTGAATCTAGCAAAGTGGTTGTGCTGAGGATGAGAAATTAAAATCAGCAGTGGGGAACATTCAGTGGACTCCCTGATTTATGTACTTGGTTATACAGTTTGCACAGTCCCAGGTATGTCTTTGGTCCAGGCCAAGTCCCAGGCCCACACTGGAAAAAATCATGGGCCAAAGACCATCCCCATTCCCAGGCAGTTAGAAAGTATTCTCCTTGTTCTGGAGGAAATACAGTAGATACAGTAGTACTGGGGAGATGGCCCGCTCTGACCATCGGCCTCAGGACCACAAAATGACTACAAGCACCGTTTAGTTTCCTAGTAGAGATGTTCATATCCACATAATATCTCCAAAACCGATGCATGAAAATGTTGGAGTGAGAATATCATGGTTATCGTTACCCCGCCTCTCTAAACTGAATAATCAGTGGTTGTTTTGTCTGAAATATGAGACTATTCACCATTCTTTGCCTCTGCCTTTTCAGTCCACACATATATCCAAAGAGCTGTTCCTCTGCTCATTTGTGTGTACACCCCAGAGGACACAGGACTCCTCCAGAAGGTACATTTATCCAAAGGCTGCCTGGTGCTGTTCATGTCCTGTGTTCCCTGATTAACCATGGTTGCTGAAGTAGAAGTTAATGTCCCAGGAGAGCACCAGATATGTTGGTGTCCTCCTCAGCTTTGTAATCTCTATCACTGCTTTTTGGAGTTCAAAATGCACAACATAAAAAGGAGCTCCTGGAATGAGAGGGAGAGGTCTCCCCATGGGTGGATACGACTGGGGCCAAATCCTCTGGTTCAGGTTTAGAGAAAGATGCATTGTTCCTCAGAATACAGGAGCTTTCCACATCGGATATGCCCCACCTCTACCTCCTCTGCACGGCCTGAATTCTTTCCAGCAAAGAGCTAAACCTTCGTTAAGGAATGCTCATCTCAGCTACACAAATGCCTAAAGCCTGGTTGCATGAATTCAGGCTTATGCAGTTGAGATTGTGAAAACAAGCTAATCATAAAAAGCTCTGCTTTGCAGAAAATACCTTTGGACTGAGGGCAAGTTCTCCAAGTAGAGATATTACGGTATGACAATAAAAATCAGTCAAAACTGCTTGTGAAGCAGCTGATTCCTGCTAGGAGTTTACGTCATCTAGGGAGAAAAGGAACATCAAGCCTCTTGCTGACGCATAGTTGCATTTTAGCACAACAGCAGAAGACGACAAAAATTTGCAGGAAGGAACAAGGACCAGGCAAGGATGGAGCTCTTTAAAATGTTGTTACATGGTGGGTGGGGGCGTGGAGGGTACAGTACTACTTGAGCCCCTAATGCTCTTAGTACTAATACATTAATGCTTTAGCATATAAGGCAGCTCTCTGTTATACAGATTTTGGGTACAAGGAGATTAGCAGGGAAGGGCTGTCATCTCTTGCCCTTGTGTTCTGCATTGCACCCATCACTTTGTCATGCAGCCTGTCCCAGCACAAAAGACAGCAGCACTTTGGAGGGTGAAAAAAAAGGTCCTGAAAACCCTAACACTCACCCACTGCAGGTATAACTGCCATAAGGCCGGAGGGCTTTACTTCAGCAACAAGGCTTGTGGTACCTCAGCTACCTCGCAACGGCGACCTGAGATCCTAATCTCAGAGCCCACTACACAGAGAGCGTGGTAAGGGCAGGGGTGTTGGAGTGAGGCAGCGCTATCACCCCGTGCATCTGCTGGCAGGCTCTGTCTCGGCGGTGTCGCAGCGCTGGAGATGAACCTGCAAAGATATGTCAGAGGCTGAGCTCCTGCCGAGATAAGATCAGCACAAGCGAAGGCTGGCAAAGCTCCAGCTCTCCTTTTGGCTCACCCAGACATGCTGCTCGTGATGGAGGGTCCTGCTCATACCTCCCACTGTGGTCGCTGCCCTGCTGGGATGCTCTTCGAGAGGGGCCCAGACAGAAGGTGAGAGCTGGGGGGGACGCTTGAGCATCCCACAGACACCTCTTATCTCTGTAACGGACCAGAGCAAGGTAATCTCACTGTCCTGTGAGCTGAACGCCTCCAGGGCGATCGGTGTTCTCAGGCCTGTGGTTTTGGCCTCTCTGCTATCCACCTTGCTGGTCTATTTTGGTGCTGTTGGCCATTGCCTGTGGCCTGGCTGAGAAAGACCACCTGGATGGATGCAGACCGCTACTCTCTGGTTTTCACCTTACAGGCAGCAACACCTTTGTAATAAACTTCATCCGACGTGCTTGAGTCTCTCTGTGCCCTTTTAACAATTTAATTTGTTCTGGCTCCAGCCTGAGCTAATAACATGATGATGCCTTCTGATGCCTAAAGCTAAATTCCTCCATCACCCCCAGCACTGCAAATCCAGAGGCATTTTATGAAAGTCAGCAGAGAGCAACTGAGTGACTTCATTTTCACTCTTGCAGGCCCTGATGGATTTGTGCAGTTATAGAGCTGTATTTCAGGACAGAATTGGCCTTCCTAGTTTGTTTGCTTTTCAGATGTTTCTGTCTTTGTAAAACACAAGAAAGAATGAAAAGGTTTTTCAAGCGACCCTGCCACGTTGAAGTAGAATGTGAGTTTGGTGAGGAAGTATGGGATATTTAGCAGAGAAATAAATTTTGTAAAAATGGGAAAGAGAGATCTGCTGGGATCTGCTGTAGCTAGCACAGAGATCTGCCTGCAGCTTGATTTTCTAAGTTTCTAGACTCTCCAGAGGTCTTCATATACTCTTGACTATGCCTAGGCTTCACAGTGCTCCCAGAAGGAAATCATCCACGGTTGGGCTCATCCAAGCAAACCACTCCTTAAGTACAGTTTGTCTAAAATTACGCAATATTGATATATCATCGTGCACATGGGGACTCCAAGAAGCATTATTAGTTCTGGAAATTATTTTGGTTGAGAACTGTAAATGCTGTGACAAACAGGGAGGTCTGTGATTGTTCTCTTCTGCTGTACAGACTGGGCAACAGGATTATCTCTTGAAGAATAATACCTCAGGGAGGCTGGGACATATATCCTTTCACTGTATGCAAAATAGGGCTATATAGACAAAATGTGGCCCTATTCAGAGGAGGATGACCTAGGAGGAAGTTAAGCACCTGCTGGAAATGAGGTGCAGGCTTACATTCCTTTCTGAACAGGGACTCAGCGATTTACCTAAAGTAATTCCAATAGTACTCTATTTTTTTATTTTTATTTTTTCAGAATGAGACCTAACACCCTTGGCAATTTCAGCTGTTAAGTGTAAAACCTTTAAGTAATGGATTAGAACCAGGTGCTAATAATATCCAAACATAAGGAAGGGTTTATGGGAGTCAAAGAGCTTAGGTTCTCTCTATCTCTCAGTCAGCACATTTCTCCAGTCTTTTGCTAACCAGCCTGATTTCTCATTGTGGGGCAAGGATTGTTTATTAATAGCAATTATTAATATTGGACTGGAAATTGAGGCCCTCAGGTTTGTTGTGTGACTTGTTGCTGTGTTCAGTATAATACTGCATCTTTCTCTTGTTCTTAGTGCAGAGGACCATTGTGGCTTTTTCTTGGACTCGAGACCTTATAGAATCCTCTACCTAGAGAGGAGACAAGATCAGGACAACCACTGTCATGTAAGATGTAACTTACAATGGGGTTCATAATTAATAATGAAAGGCTCAAATCTGGGTTAATAGCTATCTTCTTTGGGTGTTTTCTCTACCTTGTAAATATGACTAGGATTCAGCCCCAAATCTAAGAAATATTCCAAGCTTGAATCTTTTTAGAAGTAACAGGTTTTCCAAAATCCCTTTACCCCACTCAGAATTCCAAATTAGCTTAATCAAAAAAATTAGTTTAATTTAAAAAGTTAACTTAATCAAAAAATCCTCAGTCACCTTTCCGGATGAGTCCTTTTTCATTAACGTGTTGAAGTTGCATGGAAGTTTACAGGTAAAATAGGGCACGGAGACTGCCAAAGTGCAATTAATGGTAATAAATGATTGGTTACCAAGACAATCTTGGGGAAGAAAAGAGCTGGAAATCCCCACTCTGAGCAACTTGGCATGTAATCTTCTTTTGGAGGAAGAAAAAAAAAAAAAAAAGTCAACAACTGCAGTGTGAGGTCAAGCTGATCTTGTGCAGCTTTAACCTGCAAAGCCATTGTGCAGGCTAAAGCCTGAGAGATTCCCCTCGTTCTGATGATAAACAGCAATCAATCCCTCCAGAGATTTAATGTGACACCTGTCTGAAGTTGCACGCTGCAGCATGTGGAGTCCTCACACATGTCTGGAGTCAGCCCTGTTTTCTGCTCCAGTCTGAGCATCACTGCAGGTGTGATTTAAGTTTCAGATGGAGCAGGGTGAGGAGAGATGCTGGGGTACAAAACACAAAATAATTTTTACAGCATTATCCTTGCCCTTTAGAGTATTATTTTAGGTAAATCATACAGAATCGGATTCTGCTTTAGTTATATCCCTTGAATAATGCATTGCAGTCAGCCTCTGGTCTGTAGTTGCTGGGGCAATAGTCACCTGCAAGGGTAGTTCAGAGCAGGCTGAGCTCTCCTGATCTTCCTTCAAGAATAAGCCACAGAAGCACCTGAAGTTAGGTACTAATTGCCAGGACTACTTATCTATGGCTTCAGCTCATGTTGAGTAAGGGTGTTTCATTGTAAGAATTCAGAGCCTGAACTCTTCATGCTTATGATCTGTGCATTTTCCATATGATGTTGCTGTGCCTCCTAGCAGCCGGTGGAGATGTGGTCAACACAGCCTGGAAAATCCTCCAAATTATGCTAAGACACAGAATGTAAAGATGTCTGTCTTCCACCAGGTAAAATTCCAACATTTGCTGCTTTATTCCTTATCTTTCCAAAAAGGAAAATCCCCAGCAACAATGAAGGGTGACTGTGCTAGCTTGTACTTCAGCAGAAATCTGTTATTCCATGTGTATCCACAGAGTGTCTTTAGGTACTGTTATAACTGTTTAGGACTCCTTTTTCAGACGTTCTGGGATGAAGCTGATCTGCAGCTAAGGTTGGCACTTGACCACATTAAAATAAAAGAGTACTTCACACTTAGGTGAAGAAGATGGGACTAACCAAAGCTTTTGTTGGTAAAGCGCAATGGATGCCATTTCTGTGATTAGGACTCCTGATCACTAACAAACTAATCATAGCAATTACTGGATAATAGTTAAACAGAACAGCAGCTAGCTAATTGCTTTCACTCCAGGATACGGAAAGTATTTGGAAAGTGTTTATCCTTGTGAGGACTTTGTGACCGGGCCAGCTGAGAGTGAGCATCCTTCTCAGTTAACTCCAGATGCCTACTAGGTAGAAGTCAGTATCTGAGCTAACATCTCAGGCTTATTTTATGCTCTGAAGAGAAGGAATCACTCCTGAGTGTGGACTGCCTGACTTTCCCGTGCCATCAGCATATAAGGAACTGTGCCCCAGGAGCGTGCTGAGCAGGGAGTGTGGGCTGCTGACTTGTGGGGTCTGTAGGGTAGACACCTGTATTCTGTCAGGTAGGTCTCTACCTGTGCTGTGTCCTAATACAGTGTCAGGGTGACACTCAGACATGCATTGTCTTCTCCACATCCTCTTGGTACAACCCAAAGGAAGCCCTCTGGAACCCTAATGGAGCCTTAGCATAAACTGGCAAGTTTGGGGTTGAATAATCATTATCAGGGACTTACTTCTGGTAAGGAAGCATTATCTGGGGTGAAGGGATTAAGCTAGGCATCAAGACATGTGTGGTCTGTACCTGGCCTGACCGTGGAAAATATTCCCTGAATCTGAAGATACCTTTTTTTGCCACTGATGAACAAGGAACAATGTTTTCCCTCACCCCTCAGGAGTTACAATTCTTTCATTCCTTTTTATAATTCCCTTTAGAGATGTCCTTTAAAACCCTTTGAAATATATGGAAGTTTGTCCTGGATTCTCAGCTTTTGTTTTTACTGCTTGTTAATGTTCTTTTGGCTGGGAGGGACCTTCGTAATTGTTTCACATGATTTACTGCAGGCTGGAGACTAAAACACGGGCTTTGTGATCAGAAAAGGCAAGAAAACATTTGTCACTATATATTTTATGCAAGGGAGCTGTCTTTTCCCCTGTGTTCAGGCTCATGACTCGAATACATGTGTAGAGAGGAGAAGGAGGCACTGAGTCATGCTTGTCAAGCAGCAGAGACCACAACGCTCACAGTGGTGCAAATTTCTTAGTCAACAGATCTGTACGAGGAATGAGGAAAAACATCTTTAAAAGCTCATTAGTTAATTATCATCACTGCAGATGGTGCCCAGCTGTAAGCTCCTTTCTGCTCATCTTAATCCCATTCCAAGTGGCCACCCCAGGCAGAATAGCCCGTTGGTTTCTTTTTCAGGAGAAGTGCTTGAGCACGGGAGCGCTCGGCTGTGGGGAAAGCTGCGAGAAGGGGAGCGATGTAAAGCCTTAGGAAGAGAGATGGGGGCCTGTCCCCCCGCGTAGGCAGTGAGCAAGCAGGAGTGCTCCTCCATCTTCTGTTCATAGGGACGAGCAATGCAAAGACGGGAGGTTTCTCTGCCTGGCTTTTGATCTCCTCTGTGAGCACTCAAGGGAGGCCCGACCAGGGATGGATTATTGACCTGAGCCAAGCTATGTATCTGGATTGCCTTTGGTGGGGTGAGTTGAATCTTCCTCTTTTTGTGCTTTGTACACATGCAAATTGATGTAGGGAAAAGGAGCCAATAAGGGAGATGCTGGACCAATGGAAAACAAGAAGCAGCAGGGGGTTTGGTGTTAGTTTTGATTATTATTATTATTTTTCCAGTAGTTCTCCTGTCCTCTTTTCTTATATCCTTCATTTCTTATTAGGAAAACAAGAAGCAGTTAATCTTCATGTGGGAGAAGTAGGTGCTCATGATAATTAAGAGCTGTGCTTAGGGGGAAAGGTTGCTGATGTGATCAAACCATAGCCAGGGGCTGTGTTTTGCTCTGTAAAACAATGCAGACACTATCACTGGAAGTTTTCCAAAGGCTGGCTTTTTGTTTTCCTGGGAGGCTTTACAACAGGCTCTGGGTCCAGTCCTTGGTGAGGTATTTCCCAAACAAATGGGTTTCCTTTCTGACCTGAGCTGGATTCCAGTTTTCCTGATGTAACTCATTATGGCCACCTGAAGTCTCTCTTGCTATTCAGGGACAGCAGGAGATTGAGTGGATCAAGTCCATAAGAAGATAAAGACTCCTGTGCACGGAGGGGACTCCTGCCTGTTTTACGCAGTGCTGCCTAGGCAGGGAGCCAGGCTGCTCCCAGGTTTAGTCCAATGTTCCCTGACAGCAGGGATTGTGACTTTCACCACAACCCCACCTGGGGGCTGCAAAGAATTTCTGCTCTGGTTTTCTTTTGTAAGAACTCAATAGTCCCCATGACCTTTTAGTTTTCCATTTGTCTGCAGTCTCCCAGTCTCTCTAAGCACAAGCTAAGAAGGTTGATGGTGAAGGACTTGTATTTTTGGCTAATACAGGCCTCATTAATCCATTTCTGGTTTTGAGTGAATTATTATTATTATTTTTAATCTTAAGTTGAACAGAGGTTCGTATAGTTGATGACACGAGGGTCACTTGTAGCATAAAATTAAAATTTGACCCTTTTAATAGTATAGGACACTAAATTTCATCCTGTAGTTCTTGGCTTTTTTTTTTTTCTTTTCTTTTTTGGTACAGTCTTTATACATCATGTTAGGAAACTCATAAGTCAGGACCCTGCATCTTTATGGGCTGAATTAAAACAGAAGGAAGAAAGAGTATTGATATAAATTTACTAGAAGTCTGTAGGTCAGCAGCTTTTTGAGCCTTTGGAGAGAGGATCAATGTTCAGTTGCCTTTTGCTCAAAACCCACCTGGTTTCATCATTTTGGAAGAACATTTCCTGGTGGCCACACTCTTGATCTGGGGATTTCTGTATCTGTGATTTTGAATTTTATTTTTTTATTTTTTTTTTTCTGTAGGGCTGGAATCAATACTTTTATTTGTTTTCCAACATCTGAAAATACAATAGGTTCTTGGCCTGTCTATAATCACTGTAAATTATTGGTTGTGATGACAACTCATTAGTATTTATCACTGGACATCCTCTGCTCCCTAAAATTGTTCCTTAGAGCAGCTGAAGGCACAATATTATCTTTCCATCTCTTGCTGCCTTTTTTCTTTTTCCCCTTTTTCCTGCTTCACTGGATCTCTCTTGGCTCACCTTTGGAGCTTTAATAGGATTTTTCTCATCTCTTTCATTTATTTCCTTGTAATTATGGTTGTGTTCTCACTGTGCCTTGGAGAAGCTTGAATTTTTTGGCCAAATAGGTGAGTTTTATTGCTATAAATTAATTCTGTTATAAATTTGATCTTACTACATGTAAAAAAAAAAAAAAAAAAGGACAAACTGCACATTCATGTGTAAAATGTGGCTTCCACAGCTTACTCAGTGTTTTATTTTTTTGTGTTAAAAATAAAATACTTTGGAGAGAGGCAATGATTCCTCTCTGCCTTTTACAGTGCATTTTTTTCCCTAAAGTTTCTTTTCCTGTTTAAAAAAAATAAATTCTCTCAGTCTAATTTTAAATAACCTGTGATAAGGGCCTTCTACTACTTCATTTGAGGATTATTCCAACCTAAATGACTTCAATTCTCCCTTTTCACATTTTTGTCCCATTACATCTATTTATACCCTCTCGCTCCACAATGAGCAATCCTTCTGCATGCCTGGGAAGAATTAGCACCTTAACATTTCAACCACAGAGAGAATTACAAGCACACAAGAAAATCAAGACCCAGGTGCAGCCAGTGCCAAAGCACTGGTTCAGAAGAGTCTTGATTTCATCTATTTGTGTAGTGCCTACGCTCAGCAGCTTCCCCTCGGCCTAACTTATCTCCTGGCTTGCAGCACACACTCATTCCTCATTGTTCCCTTACTAGGGCTGAGAGCTCCTAACAATGGAGATCCTACTTCTTCCTTGGCTCTCGGCTCCCTCCTGCCTGCCAGCTCTTTTATTTTCCCTCAGGCATTAGTTGGCCAGGCAATGTATATTTAGTGCTTTCAATCTTTTTTTTTTTTTTTTCTTTCCCCCCTCCCTCATCTAACCAACCCCTTAATCATTTTGCTGCTTTTCTCCAAAACCTCTCAAAAATTGTCAGCATCCTGCAGACCTGTGGCTGTCTGATATTATCCTCATCCTTTCCCTCCCTGCAAGGCATGGAAGTTAGGTTTGTTGCTTTACTTCCTGAGGTGTTTCTGCTGACGTTGGTGGCCTGGATTGCGTGAGCAGAGTCCTGTATGTACTTAAAGGCTTAGTGAGTGAGGTGGGATACTGAGGTGGCACTGCCAATCCTTCTGTGCTGGTTTCAGAGCCACTTGCCCAGAAACAATGTGCTTTTGTCAGAAATAGGCCTTATCTCTCTGTCTCTGCTTTAGTGAGGCAGCGTAAATCTTTGTCAGGATCAAAGAGACAAAGGTTGTGTTTCTAGTGCTGCCCCGATGGCCTAATGAGTGGGTAAAGGACTCAGAAAAGGTAGACAAAGGCTGAAATAGAAACCATCTGATGCACCAGGAACCATGACTATCACTCATGGTTTGGTCTACACAAACCTGAGAGCTCAAGCACTTGTAGGCTCACCTGCCTGCTTTCTATCCACCCTCTGTGCTATGGGATTCAGCTGGGCCTCAGCATTCACAGCCCCCTTGGAAGGAGCCAAGAGAAGCTGAGGGCACTGGGGTTGTTTCCTCTGGAGAAGAGGAGGCTCAGGGCAGACCTTATTGCTCTCTGCAACTACCTGAAAGGAAGGTGTGGGGAGCTGGGGGTTGGCCTCTTCTCACAGGTAACTAGTGATAGGACTAGAGGGAATGGCCTCAAGTTGTGCCTGGGGAGGTTTAGGTTGGAAATGAGGAGACATTTCTTCTCAGAAAGAGCAGTCAAGCATTGGGATGGGTTGCCTAGGGAGGTGGTGGAGTCACTGTCCCTGGGGGCATTCAAGGAGAGGTTCGATGTGGTGCTTAGGGACATGGTTCAGTGGGTGACATGGGTGGTGGGGGTGTGGTTGGATGAGATGATCTTGGAGGGCTTTCCCAACCTTTTTGATTCTATTTACTGATGGCCTTGTCATGGCACGTGCAGGACCACCTCGGTACAGCCCAGCCAGGCCACAGCGAGGAGAGGCTGGCGGACACTGCAGCACCTGGAGAGCTGAGGTGACCTCTTCATGCCTGATCACAGCATGGAGGTGGGCAAGCCTGCTCCTGCCCGCAAGCCTGGGCCCGTGCTGACTGGCAGCGCGGATGTCCTAACACGTGTGTTTGCCGTCAGTCATTTCAGCAGCCTCGGAGCACTGTTGGAATCCAGGGAGGCAATAAATCTGTAGAAACTGTCTTCTTGCTCAACAAATCCATTGCGTGTCCCAGAGTCACTTTGTGCCAGTTCTGCTCCTTGAATGTGTTTTTAGACTTTGCTAGCCTGGTGCAGTCCATAAAGTTGTTTGCTGCCTTACCGAGGAATACATTCAGGTGCCAGTTAAGTTCCCGCTGCTTCACTGGGTTGCACTGGGAGTGACAAAAGAGCAGAGCATGCCTTGCAGAGCCCTGACAAAGCAATAAGACTCTGGCAAGTAACAAAAATAACCTGCAGATTAAAAAAATTGGAATATTCCACCTTGTGTTAGTAGGAAGAAATACTTGTATTTCCAGAAACTTTTTGTACTAACTGTGCACCGTAAAATAATGAGTTATATCCTGAATGTGAGAGGTAACTGACAGATCCTGCAGCTGGTTCAATAAATTACAGTTTGATTTTTTTTTTTTTTCTTCCTGCTTGAGGGAGCAGTTCCTAATGCATCAAAGTTTGTTTGGATTTACCCTATGCAAACCTCTCGCAGATTTCTTTTGCTCGGTGGCTTGGTTTCTTCTTCTGCATACTTTGTGTGTTAGTGGACTGGGCTTAGTCACCAGAGCCACCTGATGTCATCCTCATGCCTTAACTGCACAAGCCAGTCTTGTGCCACTGAGAGCTGGCCATGAGGTCTTGCAGGGAGGTGGTTCTGACTTGCCTTCATGAACACCTCAGCAAGCCCATGAGCACTATTGGCAGATGCTCTTGCCACTAAAGCTTAGGGGAAGTGAACACCGAAGTCGGACAAACATGGCAATTGGCCAATCCATGAGAAAACTAGCACAAGGAATCTTAAGCAGATCTTGCAGTACTTTTCCAGACTATTCCGTTTTTGCTGGGGATTCATTTACTCGCTTCAACACGCTATCGCTTTAAGCTTCTTCAAAGGCACGCAAAGCCTCTTAATAAATAATCTTTCTATTTCTTATCACATCTGCCTTTGAGTGAGAGACAGGACAAATGGGACAGTGTTCACATCTGAATCCAGGTCAGGATCAGATGTAGGCTGGGAAATGGTGGTGAGGAGGAGATGAGTGATGACTGTAGTGTTGTATAAGCTTTGCATTAACTCCTACATGGTTTAGAAGCTCTGTATTTTGAGGATGGGTATGAGGCCAGAGAAGGGAGGTGCATTGCAAGGTCTACATTTCTCCCTAGGCTTTCACAAGGCATATGTAGCTGTAACATCTGAATGCCTCCTGCTCTGCAGATTGCAAGATGTGAGCTGAATTGGCCAACCCTAGCAATTTTCAGGACAGGCAGGAGCAAGAAAGAAGGTGAAGATATTCAGAGCTGCAGAGGGTGGTAAGGGTGAATGCAAAAACATGGATAACCAGAGGGAAGCCACCAAACTGCAGAAGAAAAGACCCTTATCAGCAGGATTTTGAAGAGACCTAGGGTAATATTTTGAAAGGTGGTAAGGTTTGTGAAGGTTGAGATAAGCTAACTCAGAGACAGGTGTTTTAGCAAGAAGGGATGGCAGGAGATTTTGGGGAGATTACAGTCAAGGAACTGTAGGATTTGGCAACAATCCAGGTGCAAGTGTTTGGTGTGAAGGAGATGTAGGTGTTGAATACAACACAGAGCTCATGAGCTTGAGTGTCATACAAGAGCAGGTTATTCACAGCGAGGAAGGCTGGGGGAGGGAAGAGTTTGCGGTGAAAGATAAGGAGGTGTTCTTTTAACCGCGATAAGTGTTGGCAGACCCACATCTGGGAAAGAGCCCAGAGGGAGGACAGGAGAGGCCCAGCGGTGGAGAGCTGCACCTGCTAGCATGGATGGGAGAAGCAACATCAGCTTGTCATGACATCAGTGGAGCACGATGTCTACAGGAGAGAGAAGGAGGATGGGGAAGAAGCATCAGAGCATTCAAAGGAGAGGAGGGAAGGGTGCAGAAGATGGCCAGTGTCTCACAAAGAAAATTGAGGCTGTCAGGTGGTAACCAGTGCTACAGAGGGCAGCTGGATATCTCAAGGACAGCTCAAGTACAGGAGGAACAGAAGGAGGTGGCTTTTTTGAGCTTTTAATGTTAAATTCAACCTGTTCTTTAAAATAAATAAATAAAAAATTACCACTCTGAGATTTTTATAGTTAGAAATTAATCTGAACCTTTCTGTCAGTGAAGTTTAGATTTTCAGTGCAAAAAAAAAGTTTTTATTATTTTTTTTAAGGGTCAGCACAGGAAAAAATCTGACCCCCACCCTGCTATTTCAGATTAATATTCTTTTTAAGCATTTCACATATTCAATTCAGAGTCAGGATGCAAGGGATGACACATGCATGTGATAAAACATCTCTATCACTGCCCCCGATGTTCATCACCTTGAGCTTCTTTTCCAAACAATGGATAGAAATAATAGTTTTAAGACAGAGTTTATCTGAGACATCCAGTTTAGGATGAAATTGATATGGTCTAAAAGAGACAGTGCTTTTCTGATCACTCTGAAGGGATCCAGAAGCATCTGTCTAAGGTGGAAACCTTATAGAGATTCACATCCAATCAAAAGGGATATATTTAGCCATGATGCCCAGGCCTTGGCTCATCCCAGTCCCTGCCCCCTTCTATTGCACATGAGCTCTCCAGCACCAACACACCTGGGAAAGAGCATGTGTATAGGAAATGGCCATCATTGTAATGCAGCTGGTGGTGGGGAGAAGGCATTGTCCCTTCTGCTCCTGCACAGTGCCCAAAAGGAGCAGGTGTTAAGCCAGCACTGGTCCCAAGAGATCACTTGAGTTGCACCGAGACCTGCTGGCTTATCTGATCTGAGAATCTTGCACTTTGGTTCAATGCATAAGGAAAAGAAAGAACAGTTTGTTTTAAAAGTGTAGGCAAGCAAAAGACAGAAATCACCAAATTTAGGCTTTGGCCAGGGTACCAGTATTAGCAATACTAACCCTTGATTAAAGGTCCAAGTTCCACTGAAATGCATTAAGTTTGAGAATAAGGAAAACTGGAAGAATGTAAATCTTGGGGGTAAAGAACAGGTAACAGAAAAAGCAGGTTCATTAAAAATGAAAAAAGAGGACAGTGGCTCTAAAAAATAAAAAAAACTCTCCTGAAGAAGAAAACTGTAGGAAAGTAATTTGGACATTTTTAGTGAGGAAGGAAGTCACTATACAAAAAATCCCTATTGATAAAGAACAAGTGGAAGAATCAGGAATCCTTGGAAAAAATGGAAAGCTCACAGATCAGCTGGGCTGATCATGTTGGCATGTTGGACATTAGCGAATGAGTTAAGAAACCAACATATTTCTCCCCAGAGACAACTGATGTTAACTGGGATGAATAAAGAAGAAAGGACTTGGATAATATCCCTGTTCTATTTGTTTTGTTTTTTCTCCTACTAATCAAAGCCAAAAGGAGGGAGTCATTCCAGGTGAGACATTGTGTCTTCTAGTAAAATGGAACAAATGCTAAGGTAGAAATAACTCCACAGCTGTATGGCACAAAAAGTATAGACAAAAGCCAAATAAATATGCAATGCCAGAGAAAAATTGACTGCTTCTACTGCTTATCGAATTTTTATAGTGCCTAATTTTACATAGAAATTTATTTCAAAGGGATATAGAAGATACATTTTGCAGTGTGTAAAAGCTTAAGTAATAAACATACTTGAAAAAGGAGTATCTAGGAAGAATGTGCATGTTGAAATGTATAGGGATATGATTTAATATCTTTTGAAATAAGTTTGTAAGTGCAAAAACATATTAATTGTAATTGGTAAACATTTAGAAGGAACTGTGGGCATTGGAAAGAAAGAGTTGGTATAAAGAGGCCTAGAGAAGTGAGAAATGGTCAGGAAAAAATATATCAATGCTGGAAAAAAATGCGAATGTCACATATAGTATTCTGAAGTAAACTTTGTGTTGGAAATAAGAGATTGAGAAATGTAGAACTGGGAAATGAGCTTTGTGGAGGATGAAAGCACTAGGATACAAGTGTCTGCTGTGTTGCACATGTATTTGTGTGCCCTTGTTCCTTTCATGTAGTCAGTCACATCAATTCTAGGTTTCTGAATTTTGTAAGCTGCTCAGATCCTGCCATGCTGTGTGGCACTCCATCTGATGTGGCACACAGCACATCTGCTTATCAGTTTCCTGGACCAATGGTCCAGATCAGCTCAGACATGACATATGAAGCCTCCTCTCAAAAGGAAATGCAAAGTTATTCTCCCCATAATTACCAGAAATGTGAGTAAAGGGCAATCAATACATGTTACCTCAATACCTGAGTCTCTAACACAGCAGGATTCTTAGGGAATGCCCAGTATGGCACTAGAGATTAAATAAATTATATTGAGGAACTTTGGGAACTGATTGACGGGAGACAACAGGATGTGTAGGGGAAGAAGTAGTGAATGGGCCACCACCATGCCCATCTTTCTGCTCACAAAGAGAGTATATCGGATGCTCTGTTTACAGTTTATCATCTAGTTTTATTACACTGTACTCATGAGTTCCCCTCTCCTCATGCTTCATCCCAAGCAGAAAGGAAATCAATCCCACAACTGAGGAGTTTGAATCAAACCTTAGTGCCTGAGGAACCAACTTTGGCAAGGTCTGTCCAGTCTGAGGTCCAAGTCCTCGCACCAGATGTTTATGATTCAGTCCCTATTCTCTGAAACACTAGAGATATCATGAGCTTTGGTCCTCAGCTTCATAAGAGCTTCATTAGTTAGTTATCACAGAATCCTAGAATGGTTTGGGTTGGAAGGAACTTTAAAGCTCATCTAATTGCAATGCCCCTTCCATGAGTAGGGACACCTCTCCCCAGCCCAGGCTGTCCAAAGCCCCATCCAGACTGGCCTTGGGCACTGCCAGGGAAAGGGCACCTGGGATGCACAGGTTGCATGGTGAGGGTGACTCTTGGTGAAATAATGATGCTTCTCAACCACATTTTATTTAATGGTGAAAGGACTCAAGTTCATAGTTTAAGTCCATGACTTAACTCAAGGACTGATATACCATCTCTGGAGTGATTTTCTGCTGAATAAATAGTTTTAAAAAGTAAAGAGAACTGGAAAAAGATAGCAATTTCGGAAGGGTTTCTTTCTCTGCACCACTGGTTTGTTACTGAAAAACTAATTAGATAATGTATCTAGAATAGGAGGGAGATTTACTGTAGGTGAATCTGATCCCTGAGACTAATTCTTATCCTTCAGAAAGCCGGGCTTCTTGATTACCTAGGTTAATTAATATAATCCTTTGCATTGAAGCTTGTAGCTGGAAATAAAACTTAGACTACTGCACTCAAAAGGCTGACTTATTTCAAACTTATATAGACTCAAGTAAAGAAAAAGCAATACATCCTTTCATTTAAAAAATAAAACTTTTTTTTTTGTAATATCTAAGCTGCATTTTGCAGGCAGTTACATTTATATACTGCATCCTAGCACTTCCTTGTGCACTTCAGAGAAGAGTCTGGCTCTCTATAACCATGCCCTAGGTAGTTATGGACAATGACATGAATTCCTCCAAGTCTTTTCTCCAGACTGAACTATTTTCGTGCTTTCATGCTTCCCCAGCATATCATGTGCTTCTATTACATCCTATCATCTTGGTGGCTTTTGCTGGGTTCACTGCAGTATGCCACTATATTTCTCACAGTGTGGAACACAAACCTGGACACAGTGTCCAGAGTGGTCTCAGAAGTGCCAAGCAGAAGGGAATTATGACTTCTTTTGGCCCACTTATGAGACTCACGCTAATGTAGTGCAGTAAGAAAATGGCGTTTTTTGCCACAAGGGTTTGCTCCTGTCCAACGGGACCCTCACATTCATTTCTGAAAGGCTGAGTATCTATTTCAAGTCCTGCCTTGCTCTTCCAGCCCTAGGGCTCTGCAAAGACCAACCTGCCTGTTACACTTTTGCTTTGAGTAAAAAAAAACATCCAGAGCATAGGCATGGACACCAATATAAGAGCTTGGGTAAGCGGATGCTCCCAGAGAGGATTTAAATGAAGCAAACATTGTGTTTTAGCACAGAAGATAGAGGCTTGCAACTCCAGCATGCCTTCTGGCTTACTTGTGCAGTGATGTGCTTCAGGGGAGGGCTACAGTGGGTGCAATTACAAATGTACTGCTCCTACCAAGAGATGGTTTTGTGTGTGCTTGACACCAGCTCTGATGAGGGCTTGGGTGATGACGAGTGGTGTGTTTTAAGCTCAGTCACCCATAGAGCAGAATGACAATGCTGGCTATCAGAATTCTCTTTTCCAGACAAAGAAACACTTCAAGTCCTACACAGAATTTGACAATCCTTTTCAAGTAATTTTAAGTTACAAATAAACTGGGGGGGGGGGGGGGGGGGGGTGGGCAATAGATTGTGTATTCCATCTACCTGCTCTGTCTGCAGGGAACTCTTATATAATCACTGGCAAATGTATATAGTCCCAGTTCAATGGAGTTTTTCCCTTTTATACATCAAATGTTTCAAATTTTTGCAAATTGCATTTTTAACATTCTAGACAATTTTTAAGTGAAAAAGAAAGTATGTTTTCAATGTGATACTTTGTCTTGGTGAGAACATAAATATTATAGAATCATAGAATATCCCAAGTTGGAAGGGACCCATAAGGACCATCAAGTCCAACTCCTCACACTGCACAGGTTTACCCGAAAGTTTAGATCATGTTCTAATATGTACAATATTGTTCTAATATGTTTAGAATATGTAACATATTCCTCGTTAGTAAGATCATTTTGCCACTTACTTTTTTTTTTCTCTCTCATAAAGGGTGCAAAGTAAATTGAAACGAGCCTTTTTAAAGGAACATGGTTAGGTCTTACAAAATGATGAGTCACCTTTCTTGCCAGAAACTCCCACCTTTTCTGGGAAAATTTTCAAATGAAATGATGTCGCTCATCATTTCCCAAGAATGCACACCTGGATTTTTCAGCCAGACCCGTTCCAAATGTTAATGATGACCTGTAAATTGTTCTTTGGTCTGAAGAAATGACTGTAAAAATGTAAGTTACTGTAAAAATGGCAGCTACAGTTACCTGAGTGGGAAGAGAAACTGCAAGTTTATTTATTAGCATTAAAAAAATAATAATAACATTGGGCATATTCAGGCTAGAGAAAAGGTACAGTTGTTTATCAGTAAGTGGGATTAACCATTGGAACTGTGTCTTCTGGGCAAGGTAGATTCCTGATGAGTTATTAAGTGTTAAAGTCAAGCCTTGATGTTTCTCATAAAGTCTTTCTCATATCTCAAAGACAGGTTATGGACTATATACTCAATTCTTTGACAGTTCCCCTGTCTTATCTCAGGCTTTTTCTGGAAAGGGACCTGGATTCCTCTCCTTCTCCTACGTCCCCAACAGAGAGAATTCTGCAAAATCCTTCCCTCCCAGGTACCAATCTGAGAGTGAGAAAACAGAAGATAGGGGCAGATGTGTGGAGGCATGCTGCAGATGTATTTGGGATCCCAGGTGATTTTGGCTACGGGCTGACATGAGATGTAAGATTTTGAGATGTCATTTGATTTGTGGTTGGAAATGGAAAAATTGGGGCCAGCCTGCCTGGCACGGCCCTGAGAGGTTGGAATGGCCTCCAAAAGGGGTTCAGTCTTTTGCATGGATGGACTCCTACAAATTTTTCTGTAGAGCTGGTGACCTCTTATGGTGAATACAAGCCAACAGAGAGGTGACCATGATCCTCTGAATCAAGAACCGCACAGCAATGGTCTCTGTATCCTGAAAGGTATGCTGCCCACAGAGGGAAAAGCAGTGCTGTATACAAAGGACTGCGTAGTGTCTCAAGCACTAACTTTACATTTGGAAGACTCACGTTAAGGATATGAGATGTAAAACTCACTGAACATATTCTTGCAAGATCCTCAAATATCTGCACTTCCAATAATAGCCCTTTATGACTGGTCTCTCTGAAAGTAATTGGTTTCTCCAACAGAAGATGCTTAGTGCTGTAAGTGACATCAGTTCAGAGATGCAGGACTACGTAAGTAGGGAATAAATATTGCTAGAAAACAAGAATTCCAGTTCAGAGAAGTGGGGTTTCCCACTGATCTTGTATTTGAATCCAACAGATTGACTGATTACTTTGATGTGTTTTCTTTGCAAAGAGGAAGTGCAAGAGGGAGCCTCTTACAGGTGAATTGTGAAAGAACAAGTCACTTGCCAACATTTATCATTCACAGGTTGCTTATCTGTCCTTATTTTGTGCCCAAAGCTCAGTGATCCAACTGTTGAACATTCATCTGAGAACTTGAGTTTGGTATCTGCACTGAACTTAAAAATGTTTGGGTTAGGATTCACTGAACTTTCCTATTAAGACGATATTTCATTGAAAAAATTTTCAATTCTCAGCCCTCTATGTCCTAAATAAGTGACTATCAGCCATCTCAGAAGTAACTAACATATAAATAAATCCTGAAGAGCTATGTTCATCTCTACTGTAACTCCATTGATTTTCCTGGTGTAATTCATAAGATAAATTTAATTCCAAAGTATGGCTGCTGAATGGGTGGGTTGATGAACTGATCGGTGAGGTGGCTGAGGAAAATTATCCAGATCTCTGTAAGTCTTTATGCAAGAGGTCTGGCTGAGGAAAGTTATCCAGATCTCTGTAGGTCTTTATGCAAGATGTCTTTATGCAATATTACCTCTTTGCCTTGATTGCATTCTCACTTATACCGGTGTGATTGAGAGGAGTGTCACCGAGTCAGATTGACACTCCAGTTACATGGGCGCAAGCAAGAGAAGGATTGGGCAAACTTTACCTAAAGCCCCAGTGGATTTGAGAGCCTACTCCAGAAGATTAGGTAGCTTTTCTTTCTATCATTAGCAACACAGTCCTGATTAACCCTCCGAGCTGTAGTCAGTCATTTTGAGGACAGTTTGACTGACAGCATGTAGCCCACACTTTTCCCTGCGTTGTCCAGTGCATTAGATCCCGGAACTGGTTGGGTGGTTGGTTTGGTTTTTGTTTTTGTTTTGTTTGTTTTGTTGTTGTTGTTTAATTTTATTGATTTATTTTTAACGTATTGGATATTCAATGAGAAAAGTCATCTTCAGCAAGCAGCATGAAGTATTTCAATGTAAGTACATATTGAGATTCCTCTGTTATGTATCTGTAAAAAGGTAGATTTGGGCAATATGACTAGTTTTGTTGCCTTGCCAGATATTCAGCAGAATTTCCTTCTCATTCTGAAACTTCAAATTAACAGTAAAACACTTCTTCCTGTGGGATCTGTTTATATTTCATGCAGGGCATTCATAGTAGTTTTCTTCACATCACATACTGCTTCATAAGAGGCTGTCTAACAGACCATCTAGGCTTGGGTGGTTGACTAATTTGCCCAAAATTTAAGGGAAAATATTTCTTTACATTAGTGATCCCTTAACTGCCTTATGAAATTATTCCCAAAGAAAATTAGCATTAGGAAAATATTTTATGATTCGTCCCTTTTCTTTTTTTCCATATTTCTTTCAATGTAGTTCAGCAGCTTGAGAAAGTAGAATAAATCACTGGGAAATTGTTACATTTCTAGGAACACAGCCAGAGTACTGTGGATCACCATTGATCCAGGACCACAATTTGTCTGCATAATGGGTTTGTTTGGAAATTATGCTGCCGGTGTCTGAAAGCTCTAATGTGGGATTCATAGAGAAAAGTTAGAGCCAACTTTATGAAAGCTGTTGAAAAACAGAGAAATAAGATATTTCTTTTCTGGAAGATAGAGTGATGGATTGACCTTTAACTGGGAAATAAATAACTGAATAATTGCTTGGTGAAATATGTACATGGAAAGAATAAATCATTGCTGAAATCTGTCAGTGTGTAAGGATATCAAAACCCAGAGATTTGTCAAAATAATAATCTTTCAAATAGCACCTAATGTCTTTTCTCACTTAGCCCAGGTTAAATTTTCATCTATTGCAGAAATGAATGTGCTGTAGTACAAAGTGCACAAATGTTTCACTTGAGAGTAGCATAGTAAGAAAATAATGGGTTTGCTCTAAAAAGTGGTGAAAATTAGTGTTTATAGTTTTTCTTTTTTTTTTTCTTTCTTTTTTTTTTTTTTTAATGCTACACCTCTGAAAATGAATGACAAAATTCTCATCAATTACAGAGCTCACATAACTGGTCCTCCAATGAATAATTTGCCATTAGGATAACTATTTTATTGAAACTTGAACTTTATTCAGCTGCTCAAAGTATTGTAACCCTGAAAAAAACAAAGGAAACACATCATTAGAAATACATTTATTGCTTTCTCATTTATGAACACTATTTTTTTTGGTGAGTTTTTTGAAGTTGCCCTACTGTCAAATAAGAACACAATTTGGAAAGTAAACTGGGTGTAGGTGCAGACAGAAATCACCACCAAAGATAAGGTCTCTAAATGCCATTTTGAGACTCTCCACATAAGTTTGAGTAATTAAATCAAAGAGAACTGTAGCATCACTCTTCATGTTCATAAATTGTCATTCATCATATTCATTATGACTAATATTTTAGCAGTTGGAAATAGTGTTATTATTATCATTATTATTTTCCACGTCAAAAAGAAAGTATCTTATTTTCTGGCATGAAAAAACATTTTCTGGCATGGTAGCTTCATCCCATGTGTGATCTGAATTTTTTAGTGATTGACTTCTGAGACTATGCATTTGATAAGGGTAAGCAAGGAAGAGTAGAGTTCACTCTTTTTTTCAATGTGTCTCCATCATAGCAAATAGATTAAAAATAGTTGGGTTGCAAAAGGTGGATTTCAACCTCTAGACTCAGACTGAAGTCACCTTGGCTTTAAAAGTGAAGGACGCCAGGAGCTCCCATGAAAATTTGACAGATCGTTTTCCTCATAGGTATGCATATCATGCTGCATTCAAGTTTTCCCCAAATTTATCAGAACCAAATATGTAGTTTTATTTGATGCCTTGACATTTGCCATACCTTATTTATTTACATACATGGTATGGATTTACATCCATGATCTTGCCTTAGCACACGATGGCATGGCCATGTGTGTTCTGAAACTAGGCTACTATGGCTCTTGATACAATCATATGTAAGCTACAGTGTGCAATCACTACATGAACAAATTCAGTATTTTTTTTATTTTGTGCCAGTTCACAGGGTTAAAGGGTTGCATGAGAATTTCAGCTCTCTGTAAAAATAAAACCAAAGCAATCACTGTCTCTGACAGCTTCAGAGAAAACCTCAAAAATAGAAGCAAAACACAAAGCTCAACAGGACAACATTACACAAATATCATTTTTTGTGGGTTTTGCTTGGGGTCTGACTCATGGCTTTTGTGCTTCAGGGCTACTAATACTGAGTGAATTCTCATTGGCATCTGCAGGACAAGGACGGTTTAACTGTGAGGAGCAGTGTTATGGCTACTCCTACTGCTGTATTTTCTCCTATCTACCTCACAAACCCATGTGTCAGAACCAGAGATGGTAAAACAATTGTGAGGAAAACAAACTTTGCTGGCATGAAAGTCAGGCATTGACTTTGCATGGCTCCAACAAACCCTAATCTAGTTTTGCTTCTCTTGCAGGTACCTTTAAGCAAGAGGGATGACTCAGGTGCCTGCTGACTACCAGTCCACCACCAGCTCCTACAACGATGATCAGCCCCTTCCCTCCGTGGCTAGGACAAGCACTGTCACCCAGGTACCCCCTGCCAAAAAAATAACCTTCTTCAAGAGTGGGGATCCTCAGTTTGGGGGAGTGAAGATGGCCATCAACCAGCGAAGTTTCAAGAGCTTCAACGCTCTCATGGATGACCTCTCTCATCGGGTCCCACTGCCATTTGGGGTACGGACCATCACCACCCCCCGAGGAATACATTGCATTAGTGAGCTGGACCAGTTGGAGGATGGAGGATGCTACCTTTGCTCTGACAAGAAATACGTCAAGCCTATTAGCATAACTTCTGCTGGACACAGGCCGGGCCCTCCTCGAAACAGTCGTCCATCCAGTACCTTGAGAAGAGCAGCTCAGGAGGGCAGGTTTGAAGATTATTCCACGCCTTTCACTCAGCATGGCCCCAGAATACCCAAGAAAATCACTCTTGTTAAGAATGGAGAAACCAGTTTTCGGCGCTCAATTATCTTGAACCGCAGAAATGCTAGGAGTTTCAAAACACTCCTCGATGAGATTTCAGAGATCCTGCAATTTCCCGTGAAGAAGCTCTACACTGTTGATGGGAAGAAGGCAAGTGTCTCTGGTTCCTGGTGCTGGTCAGTTAACCTAACAGGTGTTATCACATCATCCTGTGATGCAAATCCTGTAGATCATGAGGCCAATAATTTACCCACACAACTTTGACCCTTTGTACTTGTGTAATTAGTGTCACATTAGTTACTTCTCTGTGAGTTACGTGTAGGGATGAAGTAAAAGAATCCTCTGAGCCATTCAAGAACTTCATATATCAGATACTGAACTGGGTTAATGGGAGACAACTTCTGACAAATGTACAGGAACTTAATGTTTTGCAGCTGGGTGTAAAACCCTAAATAAACCTTTAGTAATCGAGTTTCCCACCTTTCCCCAGGAAGTATGCCCCAACACCAACTTAAGTTTTCTGTATGTACCAACAGGAAATTCAACAGCATAAGACAGCTCGTAGGTTATGCCTCTTGGTTGCATATTTCCTAATGAATGGGATACTGTTATGATGTGGGATCCTCAGCATTATGAAAATGTAACTAATAAATACATAAATGATTAGTGTATGAGTGAGATCAGGAGATACATTTTTGTTGATGATTTGGTGAATGTGCTAATTGGGGTGGACTCATACTAAATACAGGGCAGGTACAGCTCCTTTGTTCTGTTCCCAGAGGAATTTTATGACAAACCTGAGATTCTCCCAATTTCTTCTTCATCTCTTTGTAATGTAGAGTAACCTGTGCTTCTTCTGAAGAGGTCTCACATGTTAGCCTGACTCAGCATGCAGCCAAGATGAGCAGTCATCCTGTTCCTTGCCACATTTTCCACCTTTACAGTACAGTGTGACACCTCCACAGTGGTAATGTTAAATACTTCTGTGGTTTCACATTTTGAATCCTATTGAAACAAACTTTCTGAACCCACTGAAATGATTTGGGTTGAAATGTCACATTATTCAGGAGGGGAAAAATTGGAGGATCATTTTTAACACACAGCATGTTGACTTTGCACAAGGACAGGACCTTAAGCTAGCTTTCCCCCTTGGCAACATGCTATAGGCTGATGCTTTCTGCTATGCCTACTACTTTGGTAAGAACCTTCTGTTCTCACCTGGAGGATCCAAGGAATCAGTTAGGTTCTTGTTTTCTAGCTTTCATTAATTTATTTGCAAAATGAAGTCCTGAAAATTTTGCTGTATTCCACAGCTACATCTATATTGCTATATATATAGCAATATTTACGTTACTAAAAAAAAATAAAATGTGCCAGAACAGCATTTCATCCGTCTCTTCACCATTCTGCTAAATTTTTAACATCCTCCCTGGTTCATAATTAGGGCCTGGGATCATTAACTGTAGAAATTTTGGATGTGGGCAGCCTGTGTTAGAGCAGCCAGACTGCTTCAGTTGGTCTCTATGTTGAAGAACAGGGCCTGGCAGTGCTTGGTTTACTACTAGAAGTGTGAATTAAGGAGAAAAAAAATAATCAACAAAACCACCCTGCTGCCAAGATTTGTTATAATTGAGGGATAGGCATTATATTTTGTCAGTGATTTCTCCAGTTTTCAAGATTTGGTCTTCTGTTCAGTCAGTATGAAAATAATTACCTTGCTTAGTGGTAGTAACTCTCTCTTCTTCAGGTTTTAAGAATTTTCACCCATTTTTCTAAAGAAAAGTTTTACCTCCATCTTCACTTGAACCTAAAGATACACAGTTACCTTCTTCATTTTCACCTCTGCAGTGCTGGTTTCCTGGTCATCCCCTCTAAAGGTCTCTGTTCTTCCAGAGCCTGATGTCATTCCAGCATGCCAAGAGTTGACAAGGCATGGCTAGAATGACATAGGTCCTAACTGACCAGAAGTGGTCACTGTGGAATATTTGAAGTTGATGAGCACCTACTATGCTGTACATGCTAAGATCTTTGACAGTTTAGATGACAATCTGTGTAGTTGTCTTCAGGGAACAATGGGTCAACAACTTCGTCACTTCTTTTGCATTCATCTCATCCCCGTTCTCATCTGGACTTTTGTTCATTGAAATGTTCCAAGCCTAATGTGAATGTCAACTGGAAAGATACCGATGTTCTTTGTAGCAGCTAGATTATTTTCTCTGATGTGCCAAAGAGTCTAAGATTATCTTCAATGTAGTGATAGTGTTCTTTTGAACAATAAATCCCAGGGTTCCCCTAGAGACCTACCTGCACCAAATCCCCCCAGAGAGCCCCTTCCCTTCTTCCCCAAGTTTTTCATCTGGAGAAACGTAGGTGGGGTTCAAGCACCACCACCTAATCTAGACATGTTCCTATGAGATTTATTTTGCAGATACGAAAATTTTCATAACCCTCTTGTTGATATATCGTCAAGAAGTTCATATTCACTACCTGATTAATTAATTTAATTTGCACCACTTTTATTCCTGTGCAGAATATCTTCACGATAGGTGACCATCAACGTTGTCAGCTAACTCATAGCTAGAAAATCTAACTTCTAGTATCTTTACTGGGGAATCTTTTAAAGTGTTTGTTGTTGTTATTATTTATTTATTTATTGGCCATTCTTAATCTGAATCACTTACCTCTTGCTTTTTAACAGTACTTTACTGTTTATTCAGTGGTCTTTCCTGTTAGGACTTCCCAGAGGTTGTACCCTAGTCTTTGCAAAGCATTTCAAACTACAGAAAAAGTCACTTGGGCTTGGATTTTTCAAACCTTTTCTTTTCATAAGGATTCTCTAAACAATTTCTGCTTTTCTGTCTAAGTTTTCTTGTCATACCTCATTTTCAAGATCTCTGTTCCCTATGCTTATCTCCCAGAGTTTTCATTAGATACTAATGTCTTCTTTGAGAAGTGAAAATGGTGAATTTATCACACTTTGGGGATTTCCTGAAATGATCTCCCTTCACTGGTGCTTAAGATTAATTCCAACTATAAATGTTACCTTTATGCTTCCATTTTTTTTTTTTTTTGTTAGTGTCAATGAAATCATGCCTCTATTGTTTCATGACTATTCAAAGATGTCTAGATGCTTCGTGTTTCTTGGGTAGTTCCTTATTTCTGCTACTATTTGCCTTTCAAATTATTATATATATATATTTTAAATACATATGCATGTATCTATGTATTTTTCCTATGTATGTTGTATGTTGCAAGCCTTATTGCAGACCACTATTTCCTGGAAAGAGGACAGGGGAGAAGAGTAACTTTTAAGATTCATTCCCATGATGTGACAGATGAGCTGACTAACAGTGAGATCCATGCCCTAGCAATGTATCTGGACTACTGCTTTATTCTGGCTTAGAATAATGTAATTCACAGCATTTGATAGGAGATTCACAGTGTCTTTTTTGCTGCCACTTTTTTCTTAATCTCTTGACAACTGAATATAAAAAAAAGGAAAATCTCCTCTCCTGCAGATGAATCAGTCCCTTCTTCCATCAATGAAGGTGCTGTTCATAGACCTGCAAGTGTTGTCCCTTCAATCTGCCTTTGTTTTCTTCTACTACTATAACTCCAGATCTAAACTTCAATCTTAAAATAAGTTAAATCAACTCTGGAAGAGAACGTATGATTAGCATATACTATCCCAGTGCCGCCGTTCTTATTGCTTTACCATCTTGTTGAGTAAACCCAGAACACTTCAAAATTACATATTTTGGGTTCCCATTATATATTTATGTGGGTATAAACTGAAAAACACAAGGAAGAATCTTGTTGTTATGTGTTTCTTTCATGCAGTATTGATTTGAAAAAGCAGAGAAGAAAGTATTTTCTTCCTTTTGTAGCCCACCTAGTCCACAAATGTTTACAGTAAACCTTTAAGATAATTCAGTCATAACTCACAGTGAAATATACTTTCAGACTGCAAATATTTATTTATATATTTATTTATTGTGCATCAGTACAAAATCCTAATACATGGTATGTCTAAGGGTGTTGTTGTAGATTCAAGATCCATTGGAGGCCAGCAGAGATCTTACTTTTACAATCACATTTATTTTGCTGTTATTTTGTCCTATATTACTGCAATTTGTTTGCTTATTTACCTCTCGCGTTTTGAAAATAGTACTTTATGAGCTTTATGGGAAAGGCCAGACTCTGTTTGTTGTTTCCTCTATGGCCTTAATTAAGGGTCTAGATTGCTCTTAGGTCTGAGAATCTTTCAGTGTTATGAATTCAGAATTGACCTTCATAATTCTACAAAACTCATGTCAGAAGAAATATTAATTTTAAGATACTGATTCCAGCAATAGTATAATTACAGAATGGTTGTATTAAAACTTGCACATTTAGAATTTTACTCTATCTCCTGAAACTTTGATTGAGGTGAAACCAATGCTTTGTACGGTAACAGTAGACAGCATTTTGTGCCAAAGTAAGGGGAAAGACTCTTAAGCATCAAGTATCATTAAGTATCTGGGCCCCAATTTCCTCAGGCTCAGGAGCCCCTTTTCTTGAGCTAACAATTTTTGTTTCAATTTCTAAATCAAAACTGCAGTTTGATGAACATTTTACTGGAGAGAAATTTAACTTGCTTTTAGTTTAGAAAAAAAAAAAAAAAAAAGTTTAGTTTTCAGCAAGTGTATGTCATATAGCTCTTTTCAGATCAAGGTTCTAGTTTTGGTTTCCAGGTGACTAAGTGGATGAGCATTGCTTTTTAGTACCCAAATAGAGAATTCTGTTAATTAGGTTAACATTGATTTGCCATTAACTTGGCAGTGAAACTGTGTGCAAGTAAGTTTGTGCACTAAAAAATAGATAGGATTGGATCTTTCATCTAAATCTGATGAGCTTATTAGGAGGTAATTGCCTCTTTTTTAAACTATTGAGGAAGATCAGAAGACTGTCTCAGACTAGTTGTGTAAAATCAGGAGAAATTAACCCAGACCCAATTATTCATAAACTTGTTTTAAAGTACTATATATATTTAAATATTAGTAAACACAAGAGATGGAACTCTACATCTATAGATCTCTTTGATGATACTGTTGAAAATTGCAATTTGCCTAACTTTTACTAGGCATATCTAGTGTAATTATGCCCTAAAAGAGAACCAGACGTGCTACTAAGAACAGATATCTCAGTAATAAGAGCTAGAGTAAAACCTCTAGGTTATCTTCTCCATCAGAAAAAATTCATCTCTGTTCTGGGAAGTTGTTATCCAATCTCGTGGATGTCCATTCTCTGTGGGTCAAACTCCAGAAAAGTGCACCTATGTGCAGATCCCTTCCACCTGCCTCTGGAGTGGGAAGGATGCCTCTTGGGGCAAAGAAATTGAGATTGTGAAAATGCCAGAAATCCTCGCAGACATTTAAAATACAAGAAATTATGTGTAGTATTACATGACACCAACTGCACACTAGTAGAGGATTTCACTTACAAATGGCAGTCCTCCAGGATCCACCAGCTGCATGATCATTAGGACTTCTCTAAGTCACAGGAAGCCAGCAACACGAAGGTGTTTCTAGTCCAAGATCTCATGACTTCTGCAGTTACTTGAACCATTAGGCCCTCCCTTTACTGGTTGTCTACTTAAAACAAAACCAAAAGAAGTTTTTCCTTAAAATCCAATACTCTTCCTTGTATGCTATTTGAAACCACATTGTGTTATGGCAAATAGTCTACATAGTTTATGGCTACTGGTGGCAATTACCATGAGCTTCTCAAATGGGATTTATCAACCGTCAGAAGAGTTTTCCAAGGGATGTGGCTAGTTTTGTGTTTGTTGGAGTCTAGCCAAGACTTAGATGTATTTTTATTTTATTTTTTTCCTTAGGCACAGTCAAGGCTGACCGTAAGTTATTATATTTGATGAGTGGAGTCTGTTATGCAGAAAGGCAGAGCAGATAACCAGAAAGACCCTCTTTCTCTAAAAGAGAAAACATTGCAGAATGAGCTTTGAGTACAACAATATTTCCTTGAGGGATCAGAGAATTACTGTGTGAGTCAATAAGGGGAACAATCATGACTGAAGGAATGAAGGAATACTTCCCCAGGCACCACTAACAGGAGAATGTAAAGGGTTAGCTGTTAGAAACTCCTTGGGGTAGGGACCCTCATTTTGCTTCTGTGTTTGTGTAGACTTTGGAATGAGAGATGCAAGGAGCTGTGTAAAGACCAACAGCTCTGGATCAAGTCAAGCCATCTTTGGCAGTGGCCAGTTGGAGAAAGAAAGAGTTGGAGAAAAGATAGAAGGGCACATAAGAAGTGATTCTTTCCCCATCGTATCATTCCAGCCTCCAGCAGCCTGTAGATCCAGATCTTCATAAACTAGAAGTAGCACTATGGTCTACAGAAATTTCAGTAGATAGAATAGTCTCAGGGTACCTACTCTGGCCTTGAGACCAAACGGCACTATGTGGCCATACCCATACTATGTATGTTGCAAAACGTTCCCTTGTGCCAACTCCCAGATCTGCCAGGAATTGCTTGAGAGAATGCCAGTTCATCCAGGCTTTAAAGGCACCAAAGACCATTCTAGGAATTTAACAGTACAGACAACTCTATTCCAGTGCTCTAGATCCAGAATTACTTCATTTAGTGGTAAAGATAGAACCTTTATTTTTAGTTGTTATTAGTAAAGGTATTGGCCTAACTATTATTACTAAATCATTGTTGATAATGACTGCATCTACAGTGACCTTAGGGTGCAAGGCCAGGAAACAGGCTTGTCTGACATATTTCCTGACTCAGATTTACACATCCATATAGCCATTTCTAGGATATCTGTAGACTGCCCGCAGGCATCCTCAAGGCCACTCACGTTTGGGCTGTCTACCAAGCTCATCTGTCTTAATGACAGGTGTCATCAAGACCCTGATGGAAAAGGGAAATAGGATACATGAAGGTAAATGATCTGGTTTAAAATGTGGTGCACATATAAACAATGAGAGAAGAAAGGTGATAATTTCCTTTCTTGGGATAGTTAATTTTCTCATTGTGTATTGTCATATTCATCGTGACACTTGGTTTTATGCTGTCTTCAGGTATGAATAATTGCAACAAATTTCAGACCCTCATCTGGTGCGAACTGTTGTTATCAAGTGAGCTGTACCACTTTCCACCCACCATGTGTGTGACTCATAGTCTAAAAACAAACCACGGGTTTCAGGTTCAATATTCTCTGATTCCATGCCAAAACCACAATGACTCCAATGAGATTTACACAAGCGATCTGTAAACCTCATCAAAACTTTCCATGAACCTGATCCATAAGAAGACTCATATCCAGGTGTGTTTTATGAACCTTTGAGAGATGCCCTGAAATCATTTGGCCCCTTGCCTTACAAGATGTAGTTAAATGGACTCTGTGTGCTAGCCACTTTCTTATCTAACATATACCGAATCTAATACTTTCTTATCTAACATACACCAAATGTAAATGACTCCCTTAGCCTCAGGAGATTTTGTTCTTTCAATAATAATGTAGCAAAGTGTAATTACTTTCTAATTCTTTTGAATTTAATCCAGGGTGAAGACATCTCCAATAATATTATTGAGTATATGCAATAATATTTGTTAACATGATGCTTCTATTTATTCATTTACCTAGGGTACCAAGAATAGCAGAATTCCACCCTCTCCTGGAATAACTGTGAATTTTCTTTTAGTAATTTAAGTAGAAATCACTGTTTCTGGAAATACTTTTTCTGAAGTAAAAGCAGCATTCTTTTATAGAGATACCTAGTTTTCCTAATGCTGATTTTTGAATTTTTACCAATAATGGAAAAAAGAAAAGATAATATCTTTTGCATTTTCATTAATTTGCTTCTTCATTCAGGCCCTGAGCCGAAAGTCCAAAGGATTCTGCTTCAACTCAGTTTAGCAAGGTCTAGTTCTCTTTTGATGGCTTTTTTTTTTTTTTTTTTTTTTTGAAATAAATCTCCCTAATACCAGGGAGCTAATTCTACTGTGTTACCAGCTTTCATATTTGTACAACAAACTTAGCAAATTGTGGGGTGAAGCCCAATAAAGAAATCTGTTCAATTAAAGCAGAATTTTTAGCCAGATATTTTTTTTTATGCTTTGTGCCACTAGAATCATATTATTATTGACCATCGTAGGCTGTATCCTTTGAACTCAATGAAGCCTATTGTACAAATAGTTCATGTAAGAGATGCCCAGGATGGCAAGACCATAGAGTAAAGCCAGAGGGATCTATGGACTTGATCTAGAAGCAGGAGGTTTGTATACTCAGTCCCAGTGTGTCTATGTACAGCTAGTTGTAATGCATCTATGTTGTGTTCCTCTTCTTCCCCCCACAGCTTCCAGCTGAAGTAACTTTTCACCAACTGTAGGTATTCCCCATGTAAAAAGAGCAAGCTCTGAGAACTTCTGTTTACAGGGAAAAGCTTAATCTCATGAACCATATCCTTCCCAGTGACTCAGCTACCACAAGGTTAATCACAAGAACCAAATGCTTAACATTTTTGAAGACTAGTCAATTTTTAGGCTAATCCTGCCCTCAGAGAGGATGAGGCCAGGCACTTGGGGTGGGGTCGATATTCATCTGACTCATGAGTTTTAAATGTTGATGTTGGATGGACCAGATTTAATGAATCCAGTGACAAAGAAGCAGGTGGCAAACTCAGTCAGGAAGGAATCACAACATGTCTGAAGGTGGAAAATATCTGCAAGAGAAACTTTCTAAGAAATACTTTCTTCTCTTTTACATTGAAATTTGCACCCTGAACAGCAATTTTTTGTCTGTTTCTCTAACTGATTCATAATCAGAACATTCTCATTTTGAGCTGATGAGGTGACTGGGTCGGGAAAAGGCCATCAAAAACTTGCATGTGAACTTGGTTGATGTGGAAATCTCCCTGCCTCAATCCAGCATGTAATGGAAATCCTCAGAAAGACACCGACAGTCTTCATCAGAAACATTTTCACCTTCCATAGGGTCAGTAATCGTGGCACTTCCCATATGATCCTAGCAGCCTGTCCTCTGAGATGCACCCAGCTGTAAATCAGTTTTCTTCCCACTGTAATCCTCTTCACTTGTTTCTTTAAAGTTTTTCTACTTTTTTTTTTTAATGGCTTTTTTATTTTTTTTTCATCCTTTACTCTTCCTTCCTCTTTCTCTTTGCAGTGTTTCCCTTCTGCTGCTACTCAAACAGTTTCCATTGGCCACTGAGCTCCTGATAGCAGTGTTTCCCCTGGCCTGCTGAAGGATGTGTTTGTCCAGACTATGTCCAGGGCCAAATTCAGAACATTTTCTTTATGCCTGTGCAAAGTGCCACATGCAGGAAAAAGGCATCCTTAAGTCCTCAAGGAAAAGCTGCCAGCAGTATATTAGGTAAACATGATCTTTGCCTGTGGTTGACAGAGAAAGCAGTGAAGTGCATTATTACTTTATCTTTCACATATTTTACTTGGCTGTTTGAATGCTTCATGGCCTGATTTCCAGTTCACAACTCCCAGAGCTATCACTTTTCATGAAGTTTTACAAAGTGGTCAAAACAGAAAACTGGACAGCTCATAGGAAAATGTTTCTGCAGTTCATGTCTGAACAGTTGTAGTAGACTGGTGTTTTGAGAAGTGTTGGTACGACCAATCATTTAATATTGCTGCATTTCAGCATCTGAAATGACAGGTTCCTATTCCCATGATATAATTATCAAATAAGTGTAGCAGCATGTAACATGCTTAGCAAATTATCTGCTATTTCTGAGACACTGGCATCTGTTCTACTTCCTGCATATAGATTTTAGGACCCTAGGTTTGATACAGCCTGTGGGAGATCATATGAATTTTGGTGTGCCATGGGAGAGAAATGGATGCTTTGTAGTTTCTTCTGGACTAGTCAGGTGGGTGCTACAGGATTAGGTCCATTTCTATACTCCACTTCCCTATTTTAAGTTCAATATTAGTTCTTGCTCTGCCTTTCTTCTCATGTGACAGGAGAGCCTTCTGGCTGCTCATTAAGTCCACACCCATGCCATGTCCACGAGGCCCACCAGCCTTTCCACAGGTGGCAAGCGGGGCGTTCCATTGCAGCAGGGTGTGTAAGGGGTTGCCCGTGCTGATGTTAGAGAAAGCAAGGTCAATTAATGCTCTTTCTTGTACCTTCCACCTTCTTTTCTTCTGCAAATTTGCTAATATGTATGTAGGCATGGAGTGGCAACACCCGATTACTCACATTCTGACCAACAGATTAGCATGGCTTTAAAAAACCACTCCCCAGAAGAACCACTCTCTAAATCCTTCAGTGCAAAATTGGCAAATGAGTTCTTCAAATTAACAAAATACAAAATTTATTACTGTTAAACTGAGATACCCCAGTTCAGAGCCTGTACCCCCCCATATTAAATAGAGTGCAACTACAAAACAATAAGGCTATTTGCACCCCAAAGGCTTTGTAGATCTGAATGAAACCCAAAAAGCAACAGATGAAAGAGATCAAGGAAATGAGGCAATGAGTCAGCACGATAGGCAATGAACTCAGCCCGTTAGCCTTTTCTTGGACACGTCTGTTACAAACTTTTCCTGTTTCTCCCTTGCATCTCTGCACTCCTTTGAAAGGTGGATCAGTTTATGGACTTGTGATCTCAACCATGTCTTGCATTATTTCCCCATTCTGTCTTTCTCTCCCTGATTCTTTCAAATGTCTTTGGTTGGCTGGCAGCCAGCAGAGGGAAAGCAAAGGGTACCTCCTACTGTTTACCTTCATCAGGAACTGGTATTTTTATTAAGGTTCTGAGATGAGTATAGCTTCCACAGGGCCTTTCTTCTCTGGGAAGAGCCAGAGCACACCATGTTCTCTAAAATAAGCAAAAGATTCTTTATTTTAGAGATGTTATACTGGTCTTTCTTCTGTTTTACGTATTGATGGCTGTTATATTATTAATTGTGTTGCAGTAGCACCTAGAGGTCCTTGCTGAGATCACAGCCCCTTTGTACTCGGTACTGTACAGTAACATCTATGGGGACAGCCCATTCTCCAACTGACCAAACCCAGGCTGAGGATAAAGAGGTAGTGCAGAAGAGATGAGGTCTTTTTGTTTCTACCTCACACACGGTCACCTTCCCAATGGGGCTTACAGTAATTTCTGTTCTTTTTATTATTATTATTATTTTATTTTATTTGGTTTTGTTTTTAAATAACACGTAGGTAATATGTATATGACAAAGCCCATAGTGAAAGGGTCTTCTTGTGCTGTAGTATAATGAATTACACAAGAAAACAAAATTTATATTGCTTTGCAAAATCCTAGTTACGTTGTCAGAAATGCAAAGACTTCACTGAAAACTAAGGCCAACATTTCCTTGGAAGAGTCTGTGCAGATTTAAAGCATAACTATTTTTTTTTATTTTTTATTTATTCACATGACAACACCTGATCTTTAAGGTACCACAGAGTTTTTGGGCCTGAAGTTGCCTGATATGAACAAATCTTGTTCAACAGAGATAAGTATTGGCAAAAAGTTTTCTGCTTCCTGCTCCAGAACTTCACTCACAGCCTCCGTAAGTGTCTTTGATCTCGGTCCATGTAGAGGTCAATATGTTTGTCCCAATTGATTCCAGTGGTATTTGGATCAGGCCTTACAGTAGGACCAAGAGACATCATTTCATTTTCAGGAGTTATGCAATAAAACTTTAGTGGGAGTCTATTTCAGCCCACTGAGAGTAAACTGCTAGAGACTGTTCCCTGTAAATTTTGTTTAGTGGCTTTTCTGTCTGAATTGCAAGTGCCTCTAACTGTGAGCAAGCCTTCCCACAAGCTCATATGATAGGGTAATTACTTTAAGGGAACTCAGAGGAGGGCTTGAATGGAGCCTGAGCAGGGCACTGAGAGATCCAAAGGAACTCTTTCCTAACCCCTCACAGATATTTATCACAAGCCATTCATTTTCTTGCACTTTTATTCCTGACTGTTCATTTATTATAGACTAGAATATTCCCGGGGTACAGATCTGATATTTATCTTGTACACATCTTAGATAACCTGCAACATCTCAAATTGCTCTAGGTATCTACATTTAGACAAGTGCACTGAGATTTTTGCCTTTTTCTCTAGTCACTAAGAGACAGGCATGTCTAATGGGGAATGCATCACCTGTATCAGGTGGCTTTCCTGGGGTGAAACAACCAGTCTCTCAGACATATTGTTTTGCAAGAAACCTAAATTGTAAAAGATGACTTTTACAATCAAGTATAATGGAAAACAAAATTCATAATTGATGGAAAACTATAGGGCAGGGCATTCCCTTGTCCAGCACAATTCTTTCAGGTGATGGCCAGATTTTGAGTGTCTGTGGTCAGCTGTTTTAGTAAAGGCAATGTTGAGCTGAGATTCAATACTGTTTTCTTGTAATATGGTATCCTGCCATGGGTACTCAAGAATCTTGCTTTGGCAGCCTGAGGGAAGTGGGAAATCTGTTTACCAGAAGGATTTCCTTACAGGCCCCTGCTCAGAAAAGGAAACGGCATTTCTGAGCAAACAAAGACAATTTTAATGTTAGAAAATCTCTGTGCAGGCCATTCAGTAACCACCATTTTCAGTAACCACTGGGGGCTTTTTCTAATCTTCTCCCTCTTTCTCCTTTACTTTGAAAGAAAACAACAAATACTTAAGGTTTTATTAGGTGTCTGCTTTAGAACGAAACACATCCCATCCTAATGGCATTTATTTTTCCTCGTTGACTGTGACCACTAAGGCAAACAAGAACCTCTTACTTTCTTCAGTCCCACCACATTAATCTTCAGTCTGGTGCCTTTATGAAAACAACAACCACCTCTTCAATGATAAATCACAGAATCACAGTATTGCTGAAGTGATACAGGGTCTCCAGAGATCTTCTCCAACCCCTAATTCCAAATCATAGTCAGCTAGGGCAGGTTGCTCATGAACGTGTCCAGTTGGGTTTTGAATATCTGGGAGGTAGCAACTCCCCAGCATGTCTGAGCAACCTGTTCCAGTATTTGACCACCCTCGCAATTATTAATACGCAATTATTAATATTCTTTTATGCTTAAATGGAATTTCCTGTATAATAAATAAATTAGCCACTCCAATACAGGTCGAACAACATTTAATATCCTGGGTTTTAACCAACTGCAATGAAGTTAAAGAGCATTTTAAAACCTTTTAATTTTTACTGCAGGGTTTGTCTCTCTACTTCAGCCCGCATCTATAATTTTTGGCCTGATGTGTTTTATTACTGATTTTCCTTATACTGAGATTATACTACACATGATAATATACAGCTGAAGTTAATAATGACTGTATTCCTAAAATAGCAATTAACAGGAGCAACTCAGTGAAATAGTAAGACTTCCAACAAGAAGCACAGGCTGTGAGCCTGGAGGCCAGTGTTCAATATTCAGCTCAGATCATGCTTCTTGGTAACTTGTGAATGACCACCTTAGCTGGAGTTTGTTGTAGTTCATATATCTATATTTGTTCTATTCATTCCAAGCCATTCCTATACCAAAGGAGAAAGAGGCATCTCCAGAGGATGATTTTTCTTACACTAAGAGAGATGTCCAATGCACAGTTCAGGAATTACCCTCTCTATGTGGATGATACTGCCTCGATTGAGTAGCACTTAGGCACCGAACATTTGTATGTCAAAAATCTGAGGCAAAATCTGTTATCTTCCTGTCCTTTGTTTTCAGCATTTATAGAAGGATGCCTTTTCCTTCACAGGCATCCTTCAAAACTTGTCTGCAAGAGATGATGGTAATATGTTCCTTTGTTAGAAGCTGCTCATGAAAAGCACTGTACAAAGCCTAGAACCCAGAAAAGGTCATTGTAGGGTAAGAGAATTCCTGAGAATTAACCTAGGATTGTGTTTAGCAAGGCACTTCTCAGCCTTGGACAGCAGATTCCTATATGCTGGAATTTGCACTGTTTTCTCTGCAAAACCTCTCCTCTCCATTCCCCCCTCTTACAGTGGTTCAACATCGGATTATTCTTCTGTAATTGAATTTAAACAGTTCTAGTATTTCATCTCTTTCTCTGGGGATCACATGCTTCTGAAATATGAATAGCTACTGTGTCTGCTTTTAGCCATAGTTATTGCCAAATCCTGTAATCCTATCTCTCAAACTATTTTACCCATTTTCCCTCTGATATTCTGTTTCCTCCCCCCAGCATGAAAATCAATGACAAAAAAGTGCAGGAAAATACAGCTTCAAAGAGTTACAATAACTCTTTATCCAATGGTTGTTACATCCATGCAGAACACCATCGCTTCTCCCTTGGGATAGCAAAAGAAAGCTCCTGGTTTCCATGTTGTTTCCTGCTGTAAGCAGTGTGGTGCAGTCTCCAAAACAGCCAGTGGTTGAAATGGGGCTGCTATTTCTCCCAGCACATTCAGTAGCAACAGTAGGCATGGGCATGCCTACAAGATCAGAATCTGATCCCTTCACATTAGAAATATTTCCTAAGAATGCCTTCAAGAGAGTTAAGGTGGAGAAATAATGAATGGACCTCATCCCAGGAGACACTGAGAGAGCTGCAAGTAGCTATAAAGGGCCAAGAGGGTTAGCACTAGTAAAAGATGTCCTGCTGACTGCCCCGAAGACATCTGGCCACTGTATAGCCCAGGCAGCAACCTGTTGTTAGGAAGATGTGATTCATACAGCAACGAGGGTAAGGTCTTTTGCTGAGCAGACCGAGATGAACTCTTATCCAAACCCCACAGCACTCAACTTCCCTGGCAGAATGGATGTTACATTAAACCAGATCAATGTGAGAAGAATTATTTATTTAACCCTTATAAAATATTCAGATGTAGTTACAACTATTTAAATCACTTTAACAACAAAACATTGAGATGTACTGATTTTCCAAACTTAGGTGAATTTCTACAGTCATTAATTCAAAGAGATTAAACTCGCAAGATAGTAGGAAGGAGAAGGAGATCTATTTTACAGGCATAAACACTGCTAAAGAGCTGATGATGCCAGAAATACTGCATGACAGGCCCTTTATTCAAAATTACACAACACAAGTGTATTCCATATGAAAGGACTTGGTTTGTGCAATAAACATAAGTTCAATAATTCAGCTGGCTCAGCTCCATTGATTGCTGAAGTTGTGTCATTAGCACCATCTATTTTCTGCACATAGAGTGTAATGGTGATGAGTGAAACTGAAGCATCTTTATAAAGGCACAGTACCAGGTAAGGAAATGACCTGGGCAAAAAGTAGCTTTCACTGAAAAATGTCTTTTACAAATACAAATTATTTCCTGAATCTAGTGAGGCTTTAAAGACAGTTTGTTTAACATCAGGATCAGAAGGGATTTCATGTCTAATTATTTTCCTTCTCTCCTTCTTTTTCCTTTTCTGTCTTCCTATCCCTCCCCCCCATTTTTTTCTACTTGTATGAGGACGCATGGAAAGATCTCACTAACGGAATAAATAAGAAAACAGAAAAGGAATGAAAAGTAAACAGGGAAAATAAATATACAGGCAGCAAGAGCCTACTCAAAATATTGTCATTTATTAGATTATAGACTTTCTATAAACCTTTTGAGTTAGCTAGAAAGTGTTCCTTTAGAGCAAAATCGGATTTATTGACAAATGACAAGCAATAGACATAAATTGAGCTTTGTGGGTTATTTTTGTTTGTTTGTTTGATTGATTCATTATACTAATAATGTAGATTCAGAAGTTTTATTGCTTTGCATATAGTCTTGGTTAACGTAAGTTTCAGAGCTGGTTTTTACAGTCCCAAACACAGTGGGCCTCAGGGTGCAAGTGTTGTTTTAGTGCAAACAGTAAATATAAAAAATAATGGGCGGATGATGGGATTTCAGTGTATGCCTACAGGAAAAAAAATAATAAAAATGATGCCATATGCTTTACTGTAAGAAAATTTACCAGATATATTCAACAGGATCTTTGTTACAACCCTACATGTCTTGCTTGTTCTTTTGCCCTCTGCTCATGCACCCACTCTCTTATTTGCACAACATCTAACATTATTATTCTAGTATCTGACAAAGCCTTAATCGTACTGTCTAACAAATCTCAAAAAGCTTCAGAAGCATTTCACAAACTAGGGGCTTGAGCTCTGAAGGGAGCCTGATTCTGCATTCCTTGGCTACAGAAATAATTATGGGATGCTTTTCTTCATGCTCCATTGTGCCATTGCATGTGTGACAATTGCAGAATTGTCATCAGAGTGCCTCTGGGACTTGTTCTCTCCTGTACTCAGTCGCTAGTTAAAGAGGTGATGATTTAGTGACGCAGTCAGGTCAGGGTGCATCTTAAGGGCAAAGGAGTTCTCAGCCCACCACCAGTGCTAGCTCACATCTTGGTAGCCCATTACATGGTCAATTCTTATCGAATGTGCCCATACACTCCAGAGATGTGCTCCTGCTGTAGCAGTCCGAGGAGGAAGGGACATCCTAGCATGGTTGTGAAATCCCTGATGGAACAGTGGCCAAATGTTGGTCACTGAAGCCCTCTCAGACAGCAAGAGAGCCCTCTCAGCCCTGTTAAGAAGCCATCTTTTTTTTTTTTTTTTTTTTTTTTTTACTTAAAAGCTCAGATTTGGTCTTGCTGCACAAATAAAAAATCCTACTACTTTACATCCTTTGCAAACATTGTTCTTGGGTAAAAGTGCCTTTCTGCCACCTCTAGCCCTGCTCCCTCTTAGTAGCTGCAGATGCCAAGAAAGGCTTTGTGCATAATCCAGCAACAGATCATGAGGTAGGGATGATGAGGCAGTCTCTAAGCCTGTGTCCTCATGAGGAACGAGTCCTTAATAGGGATGCCCCATGCTGAGGAGCAGTGTCCCACTTGTCCATCACGGAGTCAATGCCTGAAGTAATGTTTGAGACCATAGTTGAGGTAGTATTAGGGAAAAATCACAGTTCTCATCTCTTTCTGAGCAGTGGAAGGGAGAAAACTAATGATCAATCTGGCATGCAGCATTTGCCAGGTGATAATTACTGTCCTGTGCAGGACTTAGAAAAATTAGAGAGTATAATTCTCTACAAGAGAATCTGAGAAGCCACCAATTCCACCTCCTTCCTCAATGACATATTTATCATGCTTAATTCTTTCCCAGAAGAGATAAAACTTCCAATAAATATCTCCTCCCTTAGTCAATCTCTCCTGCTTCTTCCCTATCTTGTGAGATCTAATTAAAACATAAGAGATCTCCTTCAATGGAAAAACAGTGCAAGTGTAGTCCCAAAGCTGCCAACAGCCTCTGATAGACTCCAAAGTTCTCTACTATAGGTAACATCTCCAGAACCAGGTTTGTTTCAAGTGGCTTTAAATGTCAATTGATTCCAGATCTAGAAGGTAAAACGTAGGTGTGATTTCTTATCTTATGGTGATCCTCTCACTCTTTTCTTTCCAGATCGACAGCATGCAGGCTCTGCTTCACTGCCCCAGCGTGCTGGTGTGCGTCGGCCGGGAGCCATTTAAGCCTGTGTCAATGGAGAATTTGAGGAAACACTCAGTGGAGAAGCTGCCCGACCTGGCTCCCCGTTCCAACAGCAACAATATCAATGAAAACAATGAAAGTAAGGAAAACTCTGGGGCACATTACACAGTCATCCCCAGGCCTGTGTCCCAACACATGGAGATTACAGGCGCCTATTGTACTGACCCAATGTGCAGATCTCATGTGCAATGCCTCGTTTGCAAAATGTACTTCCCTCTCTCTGCCTCCCAGGCATTTCCATCCTCCCCTTCTTTTTCTCTGGTTTCCTTCTAGGATTTCCTCCCTACACCCTCCAGTCTTTCTTTTACATGGTCCCCGTGTCTGGCTGACTTCCCTTCCTCTTTCATATCTCTGTGTCTCCTTTTCCTTCCAGAACTCCCTCCTTTCCTGTGTCTGCCTCTGAGACTCCCCAAACCCTTGAGATTTCCCACGAATCTTCTGTCTCCTTGTCTGTCAGTCAGATAACACTAGGACTTCTGCAATGGGACCGGCGGATGCCCTGTATTTGTCAGCAGGAGACTTGGTTTCTCAGACTCTCTTATACTTTCTTTAAATGACATATAACTTTTCAGGGTGTGAAGGTCATTTCAAACCCTGGGGAACTAACAGCCACCTGCAGTGTAGCCCTTGGAAACAAAACATGTTTTTATGGAAAGGTGATGTTCAGGGAGGCGTTATTCAGGACGATATTTTTTATGCACCTTATATGAGTTATCTAATATTGCAGATAATTATCCCAGCCACCTTCGGTAGTCAATGAAGAGAAACTGCCCATCTCCAGAGGGCAATTCATCTCACCTCTATTAGGGATTTGTTTTAGGATGAAATTAAGTGTGCCCTGAGGTGGCCATTCCTCTTCCCATTGTCAATAGCAGGGGCCTGAAATGCATTCACTTGTGCGTTGCCTACTAATTGTAGGAACCTAAGGACAGAGACCTCCAACATTCACTCACTGAGTCATAAAAAATTGAGACAACAGTGAGAACTAACGGAAGCTCTTTGTACATCAGGGGACTGAGAAAACATGCCAGTTCAAATGCATGAAGATGGATAGTTGGTAGCTATTTCATGTGATCTTGGTTGGTTTGTTCCTTGTTACATACTCCCTTCCTAAAATGACCTCCATTCAGCTCCATATCCACATGCCTACAGGGCCATGTGGCTGTCTAGGTATATACAAGTAAGCTCTGAACAAACTAATGGACAGATTCGGAACATGATAGATCCTTGTCTTGCAAGAAAGTACGATAGCAATGTGCTCTGCCTGTACTGAAGGGTCTAGCACCTCTACATTGGGCCACAGAGATGTGCTTTGGATAAAAATACTTAAAATTCCCTCGCTATCGCACTATGACTGCAACTTTTTCTAATGACCACCAACTTATACTTCCATTTGCCTTTTATGTTTTAATAAGTATTAAAATTATTCATAGTGGCACATCCCTGTATATACTGAGCTCTGTTCTACATTGCCATACCTATGTTTCCTGGCATGTTGAGCGGAGAAGTGGATGATGCAGAATAAATGTGTAACACTTGACTGCTGGTTAAAGAAGAGGGTCACTTCTCCAAGTACGTTCCCCCACTTGAATAAGAATGAAAACATGCACAGTTAAATACGAAAATATTTGCAATGTGATAAATAGGGTAGCTCTGGGACTACATTGCTCTATTTGGTGCTTTTGTTTGTTTGTTTGTTTTTTCTTACCAGGATGTACTGCAACAAAAAACATGCTTGTATTCCAATTTTGATTAAAAATTATGATGTTAAGATTTAGAAGCTTTTGCTCCAGACTACTAATTCCAAACTATTCTGTTTTATTCTAACTTAACATCTATGGCTATCACTATGTCAAAGCCAAATTTTCAAATTATGTAAACTGGCATTGCTTTAATAGATTGATATCAATATTTACTAATTTGAGGATTGGTCTATGTATTGGATGTCATCCTTATATGAATTAACATTTATTTTCATCTCTCTTTTTTAATTTCATATTCCAGTGAACTTTGGATTGAAAGCCAAAAAAAGCGTCATCCATCCACGATCAGCATCAAGCAATAGGTCAATGAGATTTTCTTTATCATCAGAAAAGTCATATCCAAATGGTCTCGCTGCCTCACCGGATACTGGTGCACCTTTCTCAAACAATTGCTCACATCCAAAGCCTGGAGAGCTGGTCCATTCCTTGGTCAATGATGACATAGAGAAACGGGTACATGTCAACAAGGACGGTAGCCTGTCCGTTGAGATGAAAGTCCGCTTCCGCTTGCTAAATGATGAGACTTTGCAATGGTCCACCCAAATCAGAAAGTCAAATTTGATGAACCAGATGCCTTGTGAAGAGTCAGGAGTAGAGGACAGTGGAGTAGACCCTATACAGAAAATGAACCCGGAAGCCAGCTCGGAGGCAGATGATTCATTATACCCCTGTGATGTTGATTCTTACATGTCAAAACTTGAAGAGTCAGAATGTGATGAGGCTCATTGTCATAGCTGTGGCAAGAAACACCAGGACTATGACATTTGGAAAAACCCCATGCACACTTCCCAGAGGGAAGAGCCCAGTGTACGGAGCACCTGGAACACACGGTCATCGTGCTCCAGCACATCTTCTCGGAGGAGAGTAATCCACAAAAAAAAGGCTTCTGTGGATAGTCTCCGCACCACATCTAGTGAAGAATTCTCTGAGCACATTGTGCAAGAGTCCTCATCCTACTCAGAGACTATTGAGAACAGAGTAGCGTACCGATCTATTAGAAAGTGTACTTGTAGAAGTGACTTGTCTACAGGTGCTTCCAATGGAGAAGACCAGCAAGAGTACACCCGGACAAGCACAAGCAATAGTCAGAGGCCTTCATCTGTGGGCTTGGTATCACATTCAAGCTGTGAAAATAACCTGGATACTCAAGAAGCCCCTGAAGAATATGAGGCCAGTAAAACCAGCTCACAAAAGGAAGATGAAAATTGTTTTGAAGTTTCCTCTGTGAAGTGCTTAAAGCATGATGCAGAGGAGGTCGAAAGCAGCAGAGCTGGGAGTGTCATATCAAAGTCATCTCTGCAGTCCAGACAGGGCAAGAATATATGTGAGGAAACAAGTAGCGTGGGTAGGACCATGTCCTCCTCCAGCCTTCAGAAGGCAAATCAAGAAGATAACGCTATGTGCTCCACTCCTGCCAACAGTGTGCACAGTAGGTCTACTAACTGTAGCACACCAAGAGCAAAGAGTGAACAGGATGACCACTCAGAAGACAATGCAGTGGTGTCCTCCTTCTCCAGTGAGTCCTGTCCTAAGAAAGAAGCTGAGGAGGTTGAACAAGAAGAAAACGAAATCAATGAAGTCAGCTCAGTTTCAACAAAAACAAAGCGCAGCCAATCAGTTAGAGATGAGAGCAGTGAAGGTGAACAATGCTCTACACGAGGCACCCCCCGTTCCATTGCTAGTGACAGGAACAGCAGAAAAAGTGATAGTGATGGGATCATTCAGTGCAACGCCTCTTGCTCTTCCAGGGGGTCCAAAAAGAGCAAACACAGCCATCATCATTTGGATGCACGGTCTGAAATGTCTGTGTCTTCATTTGAATCCATTCAGAATAAAAAGAATTCTCTACATGCAGAAGATCTAAGATCATGCAGCAGGGTATCTAATTACTCCAAAAGCTCATGTGAAATCAGGAAAAAATCTATTGCAGACCCCATGTCTCATAATTCAGGGTCTTTTCACTCAAACATTTCATCTACTAGTGAAGCAGAGGCAATTGCTGTTACTGCCGAGGAGAAAAGCTCAAAAAGTACCACCAAGGGGTACAGTGAATCCTCAAAAGGCTCAAAGAAGAAAAGCCACCGAGAAGAAAGTAGCAAGCCATCATCTCTCTGCTCAAGTGTTTCAAGCCCTAATGGAAAAGCTGGAGAGGGTCATTACAAGATGAATTCAGAGGCCCCTTCTTCAAGACATGGAAGTATAAGTGAGAGTGTGTGTTCCAAAGGTGACCACTCAGCCGAGACTGGGATTAGGAATGGAAATTCTGCAAGTGTCAGTTCAAGAATCTCTTCAAAATCTGAAGGAAAAGACAAACGCTTGTTGACACAGATATCCCAGGAAAGTGATGACAGATGCTCACAGCCAAACATATCTCAATCTTCAAAATCGAGGCAGATTAAAACTAGAAATCTTCATGTGAAGACGTCAAATTCCAGCAGAGTTTCACTGTCAGAGACTGTGTCAATATGCAGTATGCATTGCCCTGCCCCACCAAAAGGGAAGCCAAACAGCAAAAAAATACGATCAACTATCTTGAAGAACTCCTCCATTAGCAGCATTGGTACCGAGTCAGTGCTTACCACAGGAAGACAACAGAAAGAAATTGCAGATTCCTCCAAACCAACTTCCTTTGGATCTAAATCTGTTGCAACTGAGGCAAACAATCAGAAGAATGAAGAGCTTGGTGATTCTTGCAATGGAAAAGTGGAGGAAGTGTTAGAAGACACAGGAATGCAGGAAGAATGGGGTGATTTAATGCCATCTATTTTGCCAAACACATCTCCAGAAGAAGTTGTGCAAGAATGGCTAAGTAAAATACCTTCAGAAACATTGCTTATGAAATATGAAATGGAGGAGGGTGCAGAAGAGGAATGCATAGAAGCAGCCACTGAGGTGTCATACTGCACCAATGCCGAGGAAATTTCAGAGGATGAAAAAGCTGAAAAAAAGAATGTTGAGGAAGCTGAAAACAGAGCAGTGGATGAAGTGGAGAAAGAGACAGCAGAAGTCACAACTGTTAATGAAGGGGCTGAAGAGTGTGTGAATCAGGAACAAATCGCCGAGATGTTGTCCGAAGCTGCCAAGGCCGACCAAGCAGAATGCAGCCGGTCAGTTACATCCAGCCAAAACAACAGCAGAAGAGACCTGCCAGTCTCTGTCCAGACTTCTGTCCAGATCATGAAGGCCTTGCTCAGTTCAAAACATGAAGCAAAATTTGACCGTTCAAACAGCTTGCCTGAAGTGTCCCCCACCATGGGGAGAAAGCTGAGTAATTCTGCCAACATCTTGATTACTTGTCTTGCCAGTCTCCAACTCCTTGATGAAGAGTCAGAAGATCCATCAAATAAATCAAAATGTTTAAATAAGCCAAGGTATATGGAGCTGCTAAATATTTTTCAAGCCCTGTGGCTTGGACGAACAGCTGAAAAAAGTGGGCCAAGCTCAGGCCTAGAGGCAAGTGAGCAGGAAAGGACAGCTTGTGGGTTTAAAGCCCCCAAATCTGTAGATGATGACTTCACTCCCATGTCCTCCTCTGGAGTGGATGTTAGCAGTGGTTCTGGTGGTTCAGGAGAAGACAGTACAGCTGGTGCCAGGGATTGCAATTTATTGGTACAGAAAACCGTTGAATTAAAATCAGATGGGCAAGTGGAAAATGTGGAGACTGCCACTGAACAGATAGAGGCTGAGGAGCAGAGTAAACAGGAAGAACATTCATCCCGACCTTCAACAGCTTGCTCAAAATCAAAAGGTGAGGAAAAAGCACGATCTACTAGAGAGGACTCTGTAACTCAGGAGGCAGAAGACAATAAAGAGGATCAGTGCAGTAACTGTGAAAATGGTCAGGAGGAAGGGGGAGAAAATGAAAACAAGGAAAATATCATATCGCTTGAAAATGGAGAACAAGAAGTTGAAGTTGTAAATGAAGCACTCCCTAACAAAAATCTTGCAGAGGCAGCTGATCAGCTAGCCACTAGCACTGGCGCAAAAGTCAGTGATGTTGACTGTGGGACAGAACTGAAAGATGATTTGGAAGAACATCTTGGAAAAGAGTCTGCAAAGGACCCAGAGCCCAAAGTTGATATGGCCACCAGTGTGGACACATCCCTTGCCCAGCAGAACTCAATGGATCCAGACCCAATCTGGGTCCTGAGACTACTGAAAAAAATTGAAAAGGAGTTCATGGCTCACTATGTCAATGCTATGAATGAGTTCAAAATCAGGTGGAACCTGCAGAACAACCAGCAGATGGATGAAATGATACTGGAACTGAAGGAGGAAGTGAGCAAAAGGATACAAAAAAGCATAGAGAAAGAGCTGAAGAAGATCAAAAGCAGAGCAGGGGCCAAGATGCCAAGACCTCCAGATGAACCACTCAGGCGTGAGTCAACACTCCAAACCGAGCAAAGGAGACGACGATTGCAGACTATGCACAAAAAATCACTCTTCAGTGACAAGAATGGAACCCAGAGTAGGCTAGCTGACACATCAGACTTATCGTTTGATGCAGATGAAGATACAGTATTTAGTACAGCTTTTGAGGCCAGTATTAGTGAACAACCAAGTGAGGAGGAATACTGCCCATGTGACACTTGTGTGAGGAAAAAAATGGCTTCCAAGCCCACAAAAACCCCAGTGGTGGCTAGCAATGCCCCAGTCATGAAAGCATTTGATTTACAGCAGATCCTGAAGGGGAAGAGAAATGATCCTGAGGAAGCCTGTGTCTCAGAAGCAGTCCGGGACAGCGAAGCACTTCCCAGCAGTTATGTGGAGGAAGCAGCAGAAAACACCAATCCAAATGAGGAGACTGACGAGGGTGAACTTCAGTTAGGTGAAACGGAAGTAGAAGGGAATGAAGAAAAGAAGGCAGTATTAAATGAAGAGGATGGCTCAACGCTGAATGAAGATGTAGAAGAGCCAAAATCCGAGAGTCCAAACTGTGAGATGGAGGATGAGGTTAAGGATGAAGAAACCAATGAAGAAGAAAAGGGAGAAACAGAAGAAGTGGGGGAAGAAGTGAAAGAGAAGGAAGAAGAAGAGGAAGAAAAAGAGGAAGAAAAAGAAAAAGAGGAGGAGGAAGAAGAAGAGGAAGAAAAAGAGGAAGAAAAAGAGGAGGAGGAAGAAAAAGAGGAAGAGAAAGAAAAAGAGGAGGAGGAAGAAAAAGAAGAAGTAATGATGAGGGTAGAAGAAGAGGACGAAACAAAAGAGCAGACAGAGGGAGAAACAAAAGAGGAAGAAGAAGA
>CM021733.1:116590887-116622255 GCA_011075105.1 Heteronetta atricapilla
AGGAAGAAACAAATGAGGAAGCAGAAGACATGAAGGAGGAGGAAGAAGAAACCAAAAAGGAAGAAGAAATGCAAGAAGAGGAAGAAGTAACAAATGAAGAAGCAAAAGAAGATGAGGAAGAAGCAAGAGAGGAGCAGGAAGAAGCAGAAGAAGATGAGGAAGAAGCAAAACAGGAGGAGGAGGAAGTGGAAGAAGAAAGCACAAAAGAGGATGAAGAAGCAAAAGAGGAAACAGAGGGAGAAAACGATGAGGAAGAAACAAAGGAAGAGGAGAAGGAAGCAAATGGAGAAGAGGAAGAGAAAGAAGAAGAAATGCAAAATGAAGTGCAGGAAGCTGAAGAAGAGTCCAAAGCTGAAGATGAAACTGACAACGAAGCTGAAGAATCACAGGAGCCAGAGGACGAGGACATTGCGGCTGATGATGAGGAGGAGACATCTGAATGTAGAGGAGATGCTGATTGCATGACTGATGACAATCCTGAAGGAAATGCTGCAGAAGGAGATGAAGAAGATGAGCAGGATGAGGCTGAGGCAGCGGAAGATGCAAATTTGAGGTCAGAAGATGAGGCATGCTCAGCTGAGGAAGAAAACAGTGAAGGTGGTGACAAATATGAGGAAAATGATGAGGAACCCACCGGTGATGATCCTGACCAGGTAAACAAGAAACACAAAGAGAATGGCAACAGCAAGTCTTCTGAGAGAGCCAGAGGCAAGAAAACCAGCAAAAGGCTAAAAACTCTGAGCAAAGCAGTCGTCTTTTTCCGTTATTCTTCTGTGGGAAAGTTCTCACAGCAATCCCAGAAGGGGTCTGATGCTGAAAGTGAAGAGGAATGCAAAGATAATAATAAATCCCTGAGTGAGCACCCCAACGGAGAGGTTCAAAGTGATGAGAGCAGCAAACCTTCAAAGATGTATCCTGATAGTGAGGAGGAAGAAGAGGACAAAGCATCATCACACACTGATCCTTTGGGAGATGAGGAACAGGCAGATGCTGAAGGTGCAGACCCAAAGGAGGATGAACATACTGATGAGGTTCAGGCTATTAAAAAGAAAGAAGACTCTGATGAGATTGACCAGGATGACCTGGACTTCTAGAACTGCTTATCAAAAAACTGCTTTTTTCTTTCTTTCTTTCTTTCTTTTTTTTTTTAAAGTATATTTTCTTTACATATTGCAGTATATCCAGAGAGTTGAGCCATCATAACTGGCTTTTCTTCTGAGTTAAATGTGTTAAATTTGATCTTGAATCCTGTGAGTAAAGTTGCAATTACCTGCCCTCATTTCTAGAGGGCTAGCAATTAAGATTTAGTGGTTGCAATAGAAAGGTGGTTTGGAGAAAGGAAAGGCTGTTTTGTTTATGATACCTTCTTGTTCTTACTTTTTAAGCCATGCTGTTTGCTGCTTGAGTATCTGTGGCTCTGCTGGGCATCATGTCTGAGTAACTTCAGGATGCCTTTTGTCTGTTGAATGCCATTTTCCTGGAAAGATTGCCAATCCACAGAAATGTGACAAAATCTGGACTCATTGCCAAAGTCTGGTCAGAGCCCACAGAGATGTACATTCATACCCCTCTCCCCTCCCACACTCACCCACCCTACACTGCCCTACCCTACTCTACCCTCTCTGTACATAGAGAACAGGTTTGAAATATCAAAGTCTTTCCCCATTTTCTCTATTTTTCTTTAGAAGATGTTTGGACCAGTCCTCACTTCACTGCAAATCTGAAAGGGTCATCCTAGTAGATCTCTCCTCTTCCAGATCACCAATCTGTTCATACTGCGCTCATCACTGTAGCATGCAGTGATGCAATACTAGATGAAGAAGATGAGTTAGTTCACCTGTCAGGTGTCTGGGAAGTGGTTGAATTCAATATTGATGAAATCGGAAGTGGGTAAAATCCAGTTCTTTGTCATTACCTTTACTATGCCAGTGATGGTATTTAAGCACTTTACAGTCATCTGGGATCCCTAAAACAATTTTGTATGAGGCCCTGTTCCAAAGTTAATAAGATCTGAAATTGTTCCGTGCCTCGCCCTTGCAGTCAACCAATAATATTTAATTTTATCTTTAACATGGAAAAGGTTAGAGTATTTGTGCTGCAGCAAACAACTGGAAGAGGCTCAAGCATTTACTGGAGAGGTTGGACTTTATAAATCACAATAGAAGTGGGAACCTTATTTAACAACCTTTTTCTACTACTGGATTATTTTCCCCCCACTGGGGCAATGTATACATTTCTGAATAAATGTCCAGCTAATGCCAGGAGAAGTCTGACCATGCCTCAGCTGCATACCTCTGTACAACTCTTTGAAAAACTGTTTATCTACAGTTTACAGGGAGAAATATAAACAGCAAAAATTTAAGAGAGGGTAAAAGCAAAATGCCTTAAAATGTGTGGTGGATCAAGTATGTGTGTAGTATTTTGCCGGGTTTGTGATGATGCATGTAGATATGTTGAAATATTCAATATCCACAATGAAATAATTAACATTATCATTTCAAGAATTGTTTTCTTAAACTCGTACCCTATCGATCGATTTCCACAAATAAAATTCATTTCACTCCAATTAAGAAGTAAGATTCAGCTCCCGATGTGGATCCTTAATGTGAGGTACCTGTGGCATAAGGGGCTGTGTAAAGTAGGCAGTGGAGAGCTAGATCTCAGCTGAGCTTCCCTCCCAGAGGCTCACAGTGCCAGCTGAGATCCTCCAGGGAGTCCAAGACAGCTGCAATGTCCTCAGGATTTAGAAATTAAGAAGGGTAGGGCAGCTCCATCATAAAATTAGCTTTATGTGCATATCTTGGGTTTCCTAGGACCCTCTAGGTGGAACTAGACCTCTCTCTAGGTGCAGCTCAGTTGAACCCTGACTGTCTTAAAATTTGTCTCATCTGATCATCTCAGTTCCCCGTTTTCTCTGGAGACATCGTCATACCTAAGATTACTAGTTTTTAAATAGCTTTGGTTCAATTTCATTGACTAAACGTAGATGTTTGATGCCAGTTGAGAAGGCAGGAATCCAGTCTCACACCCCAGTGTGAGGTGCAGATCTTCTGCAGGTCTGGAGCCCCCTGTAGATATGAGGGATGCTCCACGGTATCTTAAAACTCATGGATGTAAAGAAATTGTATGTGTAAGATGGAATCGTGCCTCGAGGGATTGAAGCACAGGCTTAAAACTAGATGTTAAAATTCTTGTTGGCTTTGAAGTACAGGAAGAAGATAACTTATTCCTATCTGACACTGTGCATCCTCTGACTCATGCATTTTCTAGTGTCTCAGTGTTGCACAGAGATACAGGCTGACAGGCTGACTTGTCACACCTAAAGTACAAGTACAAGAACATCATACCTGCTCCAATTACCAGTTCAGTAGCCTTCGTACCATTAAAGCTCCCTTTAGGATGCTATTTGAAGGTTTAAGCAGAAATTGTGTTGCATAAGCCAAGTGGTAGACCTTGCACAGAAGTGAATATTTCTTGTATGAGTGGGATTTGATTGCAAATACTCCAACTTGAGGTCTCATGTAATGAGCAGACAGAGGCAGCTGTTGTGCAAGCATCCTGAAACAGAGCAGGTATGGATTTTCTGTTGTCCAAAACCACTCTTCACCATTCCAGGTTAGAACCAAAAGAGACCCCAATCTCAGCTTACCTACAAGGTGCCCTTGTAGGGCCTGGAAACAAGTGTGCATGACAAAACGGGTTGTATCTCCACTTGGTGAACTGTGTGAACAGGTTGCAAGGTGGGACATCAGCCTTTGCGCTCCTCCCTCTTGCCCAGTCCCTGCTGTGGCCCCATTTAGCTCTGACTACTGGAATATCATATATATATATATGATATATATATAGACAGCATAAATATATGCTGTCTGCAAGCCTGAGCACATCACTTTAGGGAAAAACATCATGTATGACCTTGCTGGTTGTGCCAACAGGTTAGAAGGATGAAAAGAAGCTGGTCCCTAGTCTGTAGTCTTTCATTATTCCCTCCCACATTTGTTTGCTTACAGCTGCTGTTTCTTTTCCAACAATGCCTCCAAGTACCTGCCATTCACACAGCCTTAATAGACCTCCTGACTCCTCCTTGCCTAGGCTTATGGTCATGGTTAAAGGCACCCACACAGTGTCAATGATCCCTCTGGTGTTCTCTGTCTGGGTCAGAGAGAAGGAGCATTGCTCCAGGGTGAGTTTGCAGCAATGTCCCATGACATCAATATTTTTGACTCTGTATGAAAACTTTACAAGGTTTCCACAAAACAATTCAAAAAGAGGGCTTGAATGTATCCAGAATGAGAAATGTAAAAAAATACTGTTATATGCACTGATTTGTTATGAAGAAAGAGGCACCAAAGTGAGGGCTACAGTGGGACTAGATTCACACCACTAACTCTAGGCATGCACATGAGGTTATTTGTCCTCCTGGGCTCTGCAGGCAATGCAAAGAGACAGAGTCCCCCAGCATTTATTCACAGAGGAACATGGGACTCTCATCTGGTAGGGTGAAGTACTTCAACCGTAGCATCCCAATGCTGGCATGTGGAGCAAATATTTGAATTCCAGCTGTGGCTACCACTGAAAGTTGGAAATTGGTCAGGTGCCACCAACCTGCTTGGTTCAAAACACAGCCTGGAGACCCTCTCCACTCCCCTCTCCGTGTTGGCAGTGACTGGCAGGGACAGTGTCATGTGCGTTTGGGTTTCATAGGGACCAAAGCGAAACCTCTGCTTTCTGATGCATCAATTCCTGCAGGGTTCAGAAAGGTGCCAGAAAGGTAGTCACAGCTCTGATCTTGGCATGAGACATGCACTGGAAGTAGTACACACTCGTGTCACTTCATACATTTCCAGTGAAGCTGTGTCCCTCCCACCCTGAGCCCATCATCCTGACTCCTATTATAACCAACGTGGAGACAGAGGCAAAGAAGAGCACGATTCAGCTGCTGCAGACATCTGTTAGGAGGAGATGAATTGCACTCTCAGCAGGCTTATTTCTCTGATTGAGTGCAAGGGGAGACTAGACAAGTTGCTCACATGGAGACGCCTGCTGTGGGAAGAGCTGATCCCAGCATAACCACCCCAAAACATCCTAAAGTGCTCACAGTGGTGACTTGCAGGCTCTGCCAGGCAGCAGCTCAAGCCAGTCATCCTAAGTGTTAAAGACATTTGTTGGCTCCAAGATCACCCTTCTGTTCACGGCTGGAACAGCATGGGTTAGTGAGAGGCCAGCCCTTTCCCATGATTTCTCCTCCAGCCTGTTGACTTTGCTCATTTTGAAGCTGCTTGCACACAGTCAACAGCACACCCTGTCCGCGTTGAGTCAGCGGCTTCCCTGGGTGTCTCACCCAGCACCAGCAGGGAGAAAAAAAATAAATCAAATAAAACACCAAAACATCATCATCACAACATGAAAACTGAAGTCACTGGAGGTCTCAGCCTGTTGTGCTCATGTCCGTGATCGTCACCTGTGTTCGGGAAGAAACTGATGTGTGTGCCTGCCCTCTCTGGTACAGCGTGGGGTCTGAGCTTGCACAGCCTGCTCCCAAAAAGCAGAGGGGCTGGGGAGCAGGCTCGATGTCAGTTCCAGAGTCAGTCTCTCCCAGGATTGCCTGTGAACAAGGCACACAGCTGAAAAGGATCCCTCTCAATTCCATCTCTTGCGCTTGCGCTGCTTCCAAAGTTTGCATTTCCCCTTGGCTGCCGTGACTCACCCACGAGTTGGGTCTTGCAGCTCCCCTCCACCTCCCACAGCACGGGAACACGTGCTGCCAGCCAGCTCCAGAGCTGTCACGTTTGTACCGGCTGGAAAGAAAATGCTTGTCACCACCTGGAGGGGATTACAGCTGCTGGCTTTCAGCAGCCGGGAGGAGGAGGAGGAGGGCAGGGAGGCAGCGTGAGGCTTGCACAGCTGCACAGAGCTGTAAGGCTTGTTTTGCTGTGCATCCCTATTTGTCTTTTTTCTTTCTTTCTTTCTTTCTTTCTTTCTTTCTTTCTTTCTTTCTTTCTTTCTTTCTTTCTTTCTTTCTTTCTTTCTTTTTCTTTCTTTCTTTCTTTCTCTCTCTCTCTCTCTCTTTCTCTTTCTCTCTTTCTCTCTTCCTTTCTCTCTTCCTTTCTTTCTTTCTCTCTTCCTTTCTTTCTTTCATTTTTAATTAATTAATTTATGTATTTTTCACCAGCCATACAAATTGCTTCGTGATGTATGTTGATTTTGTTTGCTTGTGTGTGTGTGTGTGTGTGTTTGTTTTTAAATAGCAAACATTCAGGGAAAGACATTGAAGAACACGGTGGAAAATGGAAGTGCAAACCACTGAAATAAAAGAAATCCACTTTCTAAAGCTGAGGTCTTTGCAGATGTGTGCAACAGACACTTCTTTCGCTAAGTGAGAGCAAAAATCCCCCTTTCCTGCTAGGTCCTTTCTAACCTGGCCCAGCCCTTTGAAATCCCAGCTGCCTTCCAGGAAGGGGCTGGTTGTTGTGATTTCTGGGCATCAGGCTCCTCCAGTAGGCTTTGCTTTGGAGGGCAAGGAGATTTTGCAACCTGGCTGTGCATGTGCCTTGCAAACTCCCTTTCCTTTTCTTGAATCAGAAGATGGAGAACTTGCACTACAGGGCTTGGGGCTTCTCAGCAAATGGCAGCAATAAGCAGACCTCCTAGCACAGAGTTAGGAATGGGATGCGAAAACTTAAATCCATGCACACATCTGCCCCCGAAATCAGACATTCAGAAGCTGCAGTGCTTTGTCCCAAAAGTACAACACTACTTTCCTGCAGCAAAACAGACTTTGGTGGTATGCCTATTGGCCCCATTAGTCCTTCAGATCAGCATGTCCTCCTGGAGCCAGGAGGAGCTGGTCGTGCTTAGGACATGAGATAAGGGCTACATTGGTTTAAACTTTTGTGGTAGGTGTTGCATATGACCTTCAATGGGAGCAGCTCAAGCCTACAGTGTGTCCTCCTCTAAATTACAGAATCACAGAATCACAGAATTTCTAGGTTGGAAGAGACCTCAAGATCATCGAGTCCAACCTAACACTAACAGTCGAGTCTAACCTAACACTAACAGTCCCCCACAAACCCACTAAATTAGATAGCTTGAGTGCAGGGGAGATAAACAGCTGGAGAATGGTGTTCCAGGTCTGCGGCGTAGGATGTTTGGAGCTGCAGTCTGTCTTTGCGTCTCTTCTGCTGGACCTGTCCCACTTTTGGAGAACAAATATTCCCAGGGTCAGAAGCAAATGCAAGATGTTCTTGGCAGGGAAGCGGGCTCAGGTTCTGGGCTACAAAATAGTGAATTATTCAGTCTTTCATACCCCAGGGAAGTGCCAGATACCAAGACATCTTCTGAGCTCTGTCCAGCCAGTGCAGCCTTCATGTGAAGCCACTAAGCTGGTGATTCCTTATTTATTTGAGTCTCAGTTATTTGGGTGTTGGCGGGGGGGGGGGGGGGGGGATAAAATACACCTCCTTTATAGGCTGGGGAAAGAGAAGTACTATTAAGGGAGGCATTCGTGGTATCCCAAGACTTGCATTTGAGACAGAAGGGATGGTATTTTATATGACCCTCTAGAACATATTCAGAATGGCTGGCGATGCCGTTTTTCTCATGTCCCTGAGCCACAGACCCCCTCCCTGTGTCAGGATGAAGGATCAATCTCTGCAACCCTCCAGACACTTCTAATTTTAACTCCCTGCCCTCTGAGCTGAGCACCAGGGTCTGTGCAGCTCCAGCAGGAAGCACCCTGGCTGACCTTTCTAATTTCAGGAGCTTGATGCTTGCTTATCCCTGCAATCCACAGCAAAACCCACACCTAAGAGCAATGTGCACAGCTCACCCTGCATTATATTGCATTATATTGCATTATATTGCCTTGCATTTCTCATTTGTTGCAACCGAGAAGACACAGCCCTGCTCAGAGAAGGATATATTTATTCTAAGCCCTGTGGTGTGAAAATGGGGTTGAACTCTGAGGGCTGAAAGGGCAGGCTGGGACAGGCTTGTGTTTCTTTTTCCTCTGTAAAAAAAAGGCTAGCTCCTCCTGAGCCTGCTGCGGAGTGCAGGCCAACACAAGTGACATGTATTAACCTTTCAGCTCTTGCATAAAGGGTGGCGCTTGGGCTCCTTTTCCAGTTCTAAAAGAGCTGAGCAAGGCTCTTTCAGTGCTGTGACAGAGAGGGAGTAGGCGTAGGAGCAAGGTCAGGACAGTGCTTCCTAAGCGGATGGAAATGCTTTGCCGTGGTGCCTAATTAGTCTCCTGCAGCACAGAAACCTTCCCCCTCCTCCGGTCCCTGCTCTGGGAGCTCCCCGTGGTCCCAGGTGGCAGGACTGCCTTAGGACTCTGTCTCTGGCATGTCTGATCCTTTGCACACAGCTATGGAGGCTCACAGCTCCAGGCCCCAGACTCACTAAGCATCATCTTTTCCTTTCCCATCCCAGTGCTGTCTTGGGGCAGTGCCGCTCTTGTCCATGGCAGCAACCTTGACCACTAAAGGCTAATTCCACATTCAGCTTCACAAATACATGGGAAAATCTCTGGAACACATAAAATCTCTCAATTTCCCAGCTGTTAAACACTCTATTTCTCTTTCAAGCATCATTTTTTTTTTTCTCCCCAGGTCATGCAGAGCTCCTGTGCTATCAAGGTACAAGGACAGGCTGTGTCACTGGGCAGTGGGAATCACCCCGTGAAAGAGTTTGCCATCAGGAGTAGCGAGGGATGCAGCCACCTCTGCCTCCCACCCGCCTGCCAGCCCTGTGCTGCAGTCTCTCCCTTGCCATGCCTCCATGTGTCAGAGACATGATTCACCAAACTTCTATGTCAAGCATCCCAGAGGGCAGCCACAGCCCCATGCTGCATCCCCTGCAGGGCTCCTGGTTGCCGCCTCCCCTCCTGGGCTCCATCCTGCTCACTGACCCCTTCACCAAGTAAGGTGTGGGAGCGTTGAGGCTTCTCCCCTTCTTTATGGAGGAGGTGGGCATTCAAGGCTGTTCTAGGCTGCATTTCAAAGGCAGTCAGATGATGGAACAAACAAGAGAAGAAGGATTCTACATTAAAATCCATGTTGATTTGAAAAATGATGATTTTTCTGCAAATGAAACCATCCCTATGCTTCTGAAAAGCCCGGATTATATTTTACGGCAGAAGCCCTTTTATCTTCCCCAATATCTCACCTTGCCCCAAACCTAACCCTGAAAGCAGTCCCAACATGCTGCATTTTGCTTGGCTTTCTAAAAAACACAAGGAGTAAATATTGAAGGGCACTAAAAAGCTGGGGGCAGAAGCATAATGCTTGCCCCAGAGGTGAGGAAAGCTTCACACAGACTTTGCACTTCATTGCACACCTAACAATCGCATCCCAGGACGACAGGTCCTCAGCAAAGAACCATTCAGGAGTTTCTTGTGGAGTAACTCAGTTTCCCAAGCCACAGTTCTGGTGATGTATTTAGTAAATATGGAGGCTACATGGAAGAGAGGAGGCCAATGAGGACTGCAATTCCTGGCAAAATCAGTCCAAAACAGCAGTGTGTGCCAGGAGGGAGAGAGAGCGTGTGGAAGAAGATGCACGTGCTCTGTGGGATCTTTATTATCTCCCACAGAGGTTGCCCACGCTGAACTTCAAGGATTTGGTTACATCAGATGTCTTTTGGAGCTGCCAGCCAGTCACAGTGAGGTACCTCATCTAATCTCATCAGGTTTCACCTTCCTGTGACATCCCTTGAGCAAGGAAAGAGGATTGTGCATCTCTGGCCGCACCCTGGACTGGCTCCACGTGTGGGAGTGCTGCTGCTGGAGAGGAAGGGCAGAAGCTGGGAAAAAGTCAAGCCCCCCCTACCCCTCAGCTTCCTGTCACTTCCTTGTATCTTTTCCTGTCTGGTGACCCCAGCAGAGGCTGTCCTTTTCCCAGCAGGATGACAGGAACCCAACGCCTCTCTTTCACTTAGGGCTGTTGCCTGTCAGGTTGGCAGGGAGGGACCAGTGCTGGGAAATCCTCCATCCCTGACCCCCAGCAACATGAGGAGGAGCACAGCATCCACCCCCAAGCAGGGTTCTGGGTGTACGAACAAGTACAGCCGTCTTGGAGTCTCTTTTCCAAATCGGGAGTGATTCAAGCAATTCTGCTCCTGGTGTTTGCCATGCTGGAACACAGTGACTTGTGGAAAACAGAGAGGTTGGGATTAGGGTCATCAATAATAAAAAATTAGAAGTCAGGCCTTTATTAATTACATTTGCAGATGACACTAAGCTGAGGAGACATTTTGCAGTGCCATGATCCTCAGGATCTTAAGACATAACACCATGACCTGGGCCTTGTAAGAGCTTCTTACCGTTTTACGTGGGACAGCCACAGAAGAGAGGAAGCCCCACTTTCCTCCAGCACGGGTTGCACAGACCCCGAGAGGAACTTATAACTAACAACACCACCTTCCCAGACAAAGACATTTAGGGATGGTGCTTAAACCACAGCTCTTTCCTTAGCATTTATGGCTGGCCAACTAGCTCTGCAGGTCTTCTCCTGTTGAACCTACAGTCTGACCCCATCCTGGTCACACCAAGAAATTCAGTGCCTACAAGCTGATATTTCTCCTGCTTTCATACTTGGCCGTGGTCTGGCCAGTGTTTTCAGAACAGGCTATGCCACACACAGTCAGCAAAAACGCACACAGAAATGCTTGCTCAAGTCCCACCACTGTCTTTGACTCAGCAGGGGGCTGAGGTCCACAGTGGTCTGTGGTCAGATCTCCCTGTGGGAAGCTGTTTTGTTTTGCACAGCATATCAAAGGGACAGAGCAAAATGTGGCCTTTCAGAGCAATGTGCTTACTGCTGAACTGTGCAATCATTGGTATACACCACTGGGTAGCTTTAGTGGAAGAGAAGCAGTGAGGAGTACCTATGGACTTGTGCCCTTTCCTATAATGTGGGAAATATATGCTCAAGCTCCATATAGAGTTATTTCAACGAGGGCCTCCTGAAAGTTAAGAGAGAAGGTCTAACAACTAAAGAGGCAAGAAGTTACTTCCTCTTGCAGCCACAATTTGTGCAAGGAACGAGTTGGCATCTTCTGTAAACACCCACTGAATCAACCCCCAGAGCTAAGCAGGTAAGGACACGCTCAGCTGGTGAATCCAACGGGGTTTGGACATGAGTAAGCTTCTCTCTGTTCATCGCTGTCAAGATTTAGGCAGCTACAAACATGTCCAGAAACAGAGACATTGATATGTTGTGGGGACTGGACTGATGGGAACTTGGAAATAAAGAGCACCTGGTGCATCCAGAGGTAGGTTGCTGCCAATTGAGTGTTTGGAGGATCATATGTGAAATGCACAGGAAGAAAGCTCAAGTCCAGAAGGTGAACTTATAAATGACAACATATCAAAACAAATTAAAAGAAAAAAGATATATAGCCCTTTGGTATCCACTACACAGATTTAAATTTTGATGAAAACATTGGTTTTCAGTCATTTATGTTGTTTTTGTCCAATGTGCGGCCAAAAGATTTCTAGACTTCTCACCGATCAGTCAATATGAGCAACAGGGATTGAGCTACCAAAATCTCTGTGCCCATTTATCCCTCCTGACTACTACTGTGTCTCTGACTTACACCACCACGAGCTCAGGATGGGCTCAGGCTGCACATTTCACCAGTGAGCAGAGACTACTAATGCAGAGGGTTACTGGGGGATGCTCAATGTTTGAGGGGCAAGGTTAGAAATATCAGGATGAAAATTAGAAATGAATCTTGAATACTGGAGGAAAAATTGCCCTAAGGGATCTGGTGAGGTTGTGAGACAGTTTCCAGGGAGGATGTTATCATTTGTGCATTAAAATTTCACTGCCCAAGAAATGAGCTTGTTAAATGCTATTAGGCAGCAGGTGGAACAGACAATTGATGTGATCTCTGCTTGAAGCCTTTTGATATCTTGGAATCCTTTTTTTGGATGCAGAAAAAATTTCAATTAGTGCGGCTATGAAACAAGCAACATCCTGACAATAGCACTCCATGGGGTAAATTTTCCTCCCTAGGAACACTGAAGACACAAGCAAAAATTTTCCTGAGAGACATCAGGCTACAAGAGTATTACAGAAATTGTTTTGATTCAGGATTGTTTCAGTGCTAGCAGAAAGGAAGATGCAACAATTTCCATCTGAATTACAGCCAGTATTGTGCTGGCGCCAGAGGCATGGTTACATGCAGCAGGACGCTTTGCCAGGACTTCCCAGCTCAATAAAGATGTGATAAGTTTTCTTCTGCAACCTGTGCTCCAAAACTAGACTATGCATCATATCCAAAAATGGGATTTTCAAGCAATTACCACACAAAGAAGGACATGTGCCTGCTAGTGCTTTCCAGGTTGGTTGTGAGCATGGGTTGTTATAGTAGTGGGGATAGTAAGTCAGATGGACATTCAAACAAAGAAGTTCCTTCCTGATAGTAAGACAAGGCATCCAGAAACCCTCTGAAACATTTTGGTGCTACTGTTCTTGGCACTTCCATACGCATCCCTATATGATTTCCATTACAATTGGAAATTAACCACTCTAAAGGTTTGCAGCAGTGTGAAACCCTAAGAAAGACAGAAACCCGAAGAAAGATCCCTTGCTAAGCTCAGGGAATCCAGAACACTGATTTTTTTTGAAGAGTCACTCCGCTAGTTCTCATCCTTGGTGCAGAAGCAACTTACTTAGCAGAGCTAGGCAGAATGCAACTTTTTGTGGTAGAAACACTGATTTTGCTAACTGCAACTTTTTCTGGTTCCTATGAATAGATACGAAGTACAATATGCTAAGTGGTCGCACAGTGGAAACTTTACTTGAAAGCTTATGATGTCCTTTGAGGCAAGTACCATGCTGAGCATCAGTGGTGGCTTTCTACCAAAAATAAAGGCAGTATCTAAAATAAGAACCCTTTCCCTTATTGGGTAGCTTTATATCCACACTTAGAAATACGTGTAGGAGCCTAAGTCCCACAGAAGTCAGTAGGACATGGAACCCTACATATCTTTCCAAATACTGGTATCTCATCAAAATTCTTCATGGCCTTCTCAGATAGCCATAGAAATTACCACAGCAAGTCCTGGAGGGCCCCATGGTACTCAGTGGATCAGACTTTCCTGTGGCAATGAAATAACAAAGAGGTAGACATAAGGGGCAGTACAAAGGCAACTGAAGTTTCAATGTGAAGACTAAAGGAAGAGCACTATGTGAAAGGTTGATTGATGCTGAACTCAAACTCAACCATGACTTTGGGAGACCCATGCTATCACCCTGCTGGAATCACCCATACACATGCCCACGCACAAAGTAAGGAAAGAGCAAAAAAATTTCTCTTCCTTGCCAGCTGGATGGACGTGTGTCACCTCAGCACTATACAAATCTCTGCAGTTTAGTTGCTTTGAGAGTTGCGACAACTTTTCATTGTTGCCTTTCATCCAAGCATGTCTGCAACCTTCCCACTTCCCTTTGAGTTTGGGCTCTTGCTCAGCCCTAAAAGCTGCAATGGCATGTATCAGGGATGAATGAGTTTGACCTAGCTTGATGCCACATGTACAAATCACATAGACGTGATGCAGAGCAGCCCCTCTCATGATACAGAAAGGGTTTGATTTCAGTGCCCCGAATCACCTCTTAGATGTCTCTGAGATACCCACACGGGACCAACAGATAGGATGCAGGACCTCTGCAAGACATATTTGCCTCTGGAGCAGACGGTGAGAGCCAGAGAGGACTAATTGGGATGTTCTGGATGGCATTTCACGCTGCCTGTGGGCATGTAAGCAAGTGAATAGGGCTCATTTCCAGATTGTGGGTATCCAAATGCAGGTGTCTCCATGTGAATGAGATGTCCCTACAGCCAGTGGAAATTTAGTCATTGCAGACAGCAGGGCCTGGAGAACTACTGAAATCAACCTAGAGCAGATGATGACATTTTTAATCATGAATATTTGTCTAAACCCCATTTAACTGGATCATGTTTGCCAACTGCAGGTGGGTAGCTCAGATAGCAAAAGCTGTCTTCAAGTGGCACTTGATACCTGTGTGTGGGCAACTTGTTGAGCCACCACTCCTTGCAGTCTACCAGACATTTAGACAGCCAGGTATCCTACCTTTAGGTGCCCACAAACTGAAGAGATCCATAGATGTGAGACAAACCCTGCCATAGGTGTTAGGGAGAGAAGTCTAACTTACCTGGTGAGAAAATTCACCTTTTACTGTTTTAGGGTATCCCTTAGAACTGATAGAGAATGGTATTGTACCAGGAAGGGTGTAACGCCTACAGTAACTCTCAGATCTATGAAAAAAAAATGTGTACCTAAGAATAGGAAATGAGGTATGGCAGCTGGGGTCAGTTTTGTGCCATTCTTGCCCCCTCTAGGAAAAAGGTGAAGCATTTTGAGCTAACATCTAGTGGTGCACCTTCCAGATGGGGGAATCCAGTACAAGACCACATTTCCTCTGTGTTTGCAGTCCCCTCCTCTTCTGTGAGATGTCTACAACCAGTTTTCCTTCAATGCCTAAAAAGAAGTTAAAAACAAATAAACAAACAGACAAAAACTACCACATTTTAGACAGAAGAGCCATTAGGCAGCTGGACGAAGGCATCACCAGAGGAATTCCAGTTATCAATCACATGGTATTTGATGATCACTAATTAAGATAACCCCTGAGGGCCCAATAACCTGGAAGGACTCACTTTTGCTAAGCGTGATTGAATAAAAAGGAAATGGTTGACTGTATCCCAACCCTTCAGAAATGACTGAGAGTAAAACAGGATACATGGAGTAAGCAAAATGCACAAATTACAGGGTGAAATGCTCCACCATTATAGACATAAACCATGCATAAAATAAATAAGACTACCATATGACCATCCAGTTCCATTCCCTACCCTGAAAAATAGTTTCTGCCAGGGTTTTCTTGTCTGGGCAAGTTTTAAACCCCCTGATCAAAAGGGTTTAAACAGTGTCATGTATGTTTTCATGGATTATTCGTTCTTACTTTCAGTGGACTGCAGAAACAAATGAGTATGGACAAAGCACAGAAATATGGCAGCAGGGAATAGAGGAAGAAAGAGCAACGGAAGGGAAGGAAGAAATGTACACAGCAATGCAAAAAGGCAGCTGGGAATAGCTGGGGATCAGCTGTAAGAGGAAGGCTTCAGTTTGATATATGGTGCCAGAGCCATTATTAATGATTTGCTGGTTTTTACCTTTAAAAACTTTGGGTGGATTATTTATTATGTCACCACAGTGCTCATATGATCTATGAAAGCAGCAATAATATGTATCTGTTCCTAGGCTCTCAGACTCACTATTTTTTTACAGCCTTTAATTAGGATTTAATTCTGCACTCCCAACACAGAGAAAGTATGTGGTACTTAAAGCAAAAAGCAAAGAAGAAAAACACTTCTCTTTTATTTAAAACATCCCATATGCCTTTCCACCATGAATGAGCAGTTCTGCTGATAGTCACTGCAGCCTTTTCACAGGTCAAAGGGTTTGTTTTCATCTGAAAATAATGAAGAATCCAGGGAAACCTAATGGGAGTAGAAATCCTGCCAGAGCCCTGGCTTTAGCATCCTCCCATGAAGTGAGCTGGTGAAGCAATGTTTAGCTGGGTTGGTGAGAGGGAATTCTGGTATTTGGGTCTTATGCATTTGGGGGAGATTACCCCTGTTTGGGATGTGGACTTATCATCCAGGGCTGTGGAAGGGCAGAGGGAATGGTGTGTCATCCATGGGAGGATAGAACTGCAGATCTTCCAGTGTAATCAGTTTCTTTAATGCATCTCAGCATCATCTCTTGGGTTTCCTCCCTTTCTTTTCCCTCTGGGAAATATGCTCGGTTGTGGCACACCTTCATTCCGAGGGGCAGTCCTCAGGTGGGTAACAGTGCCTTTAAAACCCAGCTGGTTCCAGCCCCCTGCCATGGGCACGACTCTTCTGTGGTCCCTTACAAGCTGGGATATCTTGTGATTCCCTGGACTTACTGAGGTATACCATAACCACTGTATCAGGGTTCATAGGAGAAGGCTCAGGAGGAGGCTCAAAGTCTGTAGGCCACACGTAGCCATGGGGCTGAGGAAACAGAGAGTTTGGAAGTTGGGTTATTGTGTTACTGTTCTCCATGAGCAGAGCATCTATTCCTGGCTGTTTGGTGAGGGACAATAATAAAACAATCAGAATAAATATTCTCAATAGTGGGAAAATGCACTTTTAACCTGCTCTGTAAGCATACCTCCTGATCTCCTCTTCAATGCTTTTCTGTGAGCTTTTGTTTGTCAATAGTTTTAATGCATGAGTGCGGATGTAGGCGCTCATTCATTGCCTACTGCAATTGCAGGGGTCTTGTTTCCACCTAGCAGTACCTTCGTTTTAGTTGCCTTGGGTTTGGGTGGGCTGTGAAATGGGTGCTGGTGAGGTTAGGGGTTGAGTTACCTAGGGTCTGATTCTTAGTGATATTGGCAAGTTTCTGTCGGATATGGAAGACCAGTGCTCCCTGGTCTGAGTTTCTAGATTTACTTCTCAGGACATGGGCTGTGCTAATTATTTTCTCCATCTATGGCTGAGATCCTCAGCCCAGACCATCCCAGCATGAGACTAGAAAGAAAGAGGGAAAGGATGGCCCTTAACAGCTGTCCTGCGCCCTTCCGAGGTCACCCTTCAGCAGAAAAGTAGAGCTGCAGACACCAAAATGTGAAGAATAAGACCCAGGACCAAGGTCCCATGACTTGTGTGATGAGTAGAGCTGCAGGGGAGAGTGGCACACAAAGGGAAAGCTCAACACATGCTATTAGGCAAACTTCGTCACAGGGAAAAGTAGAGAGCAACAACCACCGCAAAACAGAAATGAAGGTGTTTTGCCAAATAGTAATGACAAATGTATAGAGAAGCATTTATTACAGGGTCTGCCCCAAAGTGCTAAGCCTTACCATGTCTCTGGAATGCTTAGTTTTTAGGAAGAGTGTTTAAATGGGTAGTGTACAGGCCTACACTCACAGTAAACTCAGCTGAAACCAAGATAGAGTTTATGGACCACCTGAGACATTCCTGAAATCTTTTTTTTTTAAACCCTTAGCTGCAATAAGGATCTTCCAGCAGTAACTCCAGGTTTTTAATATTGTTCTCATTTGGCAGCAAAGAGGCATTAAAACATTGTGGGTGCAGCAAGACAACTCCAGAGAGCAGCAGAACACAATTTCTGCCTTCCAAGTTGAATGCCCAACTCTGACCACAAGTCCACATTTTTTTCCCATCCCCACTGCAAGCAATGCCTCATATCAGTACAAAACCCCAGGAAAAAAAAAAAAAAAAAAAAAAAAAAGACTATTTGGAAACTTCAATGGCTCTTGAGCAAAGCATTAACTCACTGTTTACCCTGGTGAAAAGGCTTTAACATCATCCTAAGCCGATGTTAAAACAAACAGACAAATAAGGCTTGGCCTCAGCTCCCTTTAAAACAAACATCTGCCAATTAATCACGTATCAGTTATTAAAACTCCTCTGATAACCATAAACCAGGAGCTGCCTGGTTTCACTTCGGTTGCTCTCGTTGGGCAGTTTTCCCAACACAAGAGACTCCGAGGCTCATTTTTCAGTTTCAGTCTGCAGTGCCTTACTGGGGGTGATATAATGCTCTCCATAACCTCTCTGTCCTGGAAGAAGCCGTGCTCGGTCAATACCCCATCAGGGTGACAGGTCCTGAATCCCACTGCAAGCCATGATGGATTGTCTCAGAGAGATTTCATACATCTCCAGCTTTCAGAGGGGAGCTGACACAAGTAATTGGTGTCACTCTGGCTGGGCCAGTGCCAAATGCTGACAAAACAGTCCCTAATCAGAAGGGCCGGTGTTTCATGCTGGGATTTGCACACTGGACAATGGGAAGGTGTCATCACAGAAGTGATTTTGAGGGGTCTCAGCTTGCTGGGACTCAGTAGCCTCTTGGGCAGTGCAGGAGCTCGGTGTTGTGAGCATGGCTGGTGGCACAACCAGCTCTGCAAGAGCTGTGTGCAAGCTTGGAAACACAGCTAAAGGCTCACCCTGAGCCCTGGATTGCTCAGGAGCCCAGGAGAAAGGTCCCTGAGCCCTTATCCTTGCGTAAATCAACCCTTAACATTCTGTTGAAAGACTGACAGGACGCTGCCTAAGGTGGTGACAAGTTCCTTGCATGCATGCCTGGGTCAGAAGGGCACTAGCCAGGGTTATTTACGTGTGCTCTGGTAGCACATTTCATCCCTGAGAAGCAGGTGCACCTTCTTACTAGGGTTAGCCCATAAGAATACGCAGTTTCAACCCTAAAAATCTCAAAATTTCTACAGGCATTCAGGAGTGAGAAGGGACTAGAGGTTTTCTCAGTATTGTACGATGGGGCCTGAGCCCAGATCTCCAACACCTTAGGTCTGCTTTACCCATAAAATTTACCCTTCCCAAACTCCTCACCTCTTTATTTCGGTAACCTATCCCCACCTACCTTTAACTAAGAGACCTCTGGGCCAGCAGACTGGGACCCAACTCTAACTCAGCACCCTGCACTACCAAAATTTAGCAGTAATAAGTAGACATTCCCTGGGGAGACGGTCCATCTTCATCCATCCAAGGCCAGGCTGGATGGGGCTTTGAACAAGCTAATCTAGTGGGAAGTGTCCCTGCCATGAGGTTAGAATTTGGGTGATCTTTAAAGTTCCTTCCAACCCAAACTATTCTGGGATTCTGGGATTCTAGGACTGACAGCTTCAAAATCAAGTTCAACTCCACTAAGCCAATGGGTGAACATTACCCCAAGACTCACCAGGACTCACTGTAAGGTTTCAGGCTCTGAGGGATTCGCATAGTAACTGCAGGCACATTTCTATACTTAAGAACTTGAACTTGGTGACACATGAATAGAGGGAGGGTATTTTACATGCCCCCAGGGCTTTCAAAGGCCGCTTAATTGTCCTCCCCCGCTCCCACTTTTCCTTTGCTGTATTGTTAGTGTTATCAACAATTCCCATGCACTATACCACCAAGCAGGAAAATAATTCAACACCTGGCACTGGGCTCGTATCCTGTCTGCAGGGGCCGCCGGGCGAACAATTAGGTCTGCAGCCACCGTATGGCACCGCACACGGCCGAGCGGGGAAGGAAACCTGGGGGCAACTGCACAATTGGCGGGGAAGCATCGGCCGCACTCGGAGGAATAGCTGGCCGCTGATGGGTTTGCTGTTCCAACTCTCTGCCGGAGTTATGAGACGTGCGGGCATTTGACGCCCTCTGCTGACTATATGATAAATATGATCTTTTTTTTTTTTTAATGCTGTAATTCAAAGCCAGGCCATGGCCACTGGCTTTTATCAGCTCTGTTCTTACACGGTCGTAAAGTAATAAAAAGATGGGATGGGAGAGACTTCTTGGTCATGCCCTACCGCAAAATAAAACTCAGCTTTGCTTAAATCCTGATTTATATAACCGAATCCATCTTCTTCAAACTTCTTTAGAAAGTTTTGTTTGTTTGTTTGTTTGTTTCTTTGTTTTTTCCCTGCTCCATCAGTGTTTACCTTTCCTCCACTGTTTTAACATCATGCCAGACAATTTATAGCATCTCTAGCCCTGGCAGTACAGAGACAGCCATAGACTCCTGGCTTGTTAAGAGCTAAGGTGGAAGGTGTGAGGTGCTTACTTCCACCAACCCGATGTTTTACAGGGTTTCTGAATCTCTAGTGTCTGTCCCAGCTTTGGCTCCCAGAACCGTACATTTTCCCACCCCTGGACAGCACAGCTATTTTTGAGGAAGCAGAGCTGACCTCTCAGGATGAATCTTCTTCCAAAATTCTCAAAATCCAATTGGAGTTATAGATTTGACAATTTCCTCTTTCAAGAAATGACACTTTTTATTCTGGGACAGCTTATATCTTTTTTCCTGGTGAACAGGAGGAGACCAGCCGCATGGGCTGATGCCATGCTGGGACCATCAGGTTGTCCACAGAGGTTCCAATTAGAAACCAGTCGTGGTTTCTGCCACCTCTTCTGCAAACATCTCCTGAACAGGTTACCTGGGCACTGGAAAGGGTGATGCTCTTAAAAATATATATTGTACTTTGCACAAAGGCTCAGCATTACTGTCTCTAGACTACAGGCTAGAGTGAGCAGAGGGGTTTTGTCCAAGCTGAGCTACAAATATGCTGACCACAAGAGTTATATACAAACACAGAAAGCACCTTTTATTTTCTATTGGTATCAATAAGCCTGAAACTTGCAGGGATTTATAAGAAACTCCATTGATAATTCAATGTCTCTTGCTTTGTGGCCGGGCATTGATCCTACAGCCCAGCTGATTTCAGGCAGCAATTTGAGAGATTTTCACTCATACAAGAAAATAATTTAATCTTTGATTCTGTCCACTGATTAAAGCAGAGAGAAGGTTGAGGGAAGACCAGGTTCAAAGTCTTCATCTTAGAGGTGACTGAGACCAACATCTCTTAACTGCCCTGAGGTACAGAGTACCCTGGAGTGAGTCAGGCTGTGATCAGAGATACTACACACACTTCACACAATTCTTGCATTCCATCTGGACCAGTCAGAGTGACTATCACTCAGAGGGCTCATGTGTAGGAGCTTCATTAGTTCATTGCTCCAATGAATGGTTTAGGTGCCTACAACAAGCAGGAAGTTCAGGTCCCTGATCAAAGATAATGTAGGACCTCCTCTCACCCAAATTTCCATGCTTTGCTCCCGCTTGGCAGCTGGGATGTGTCCCACCTTGCAAAGTGTGTCCCCCGCCTTTGGTATCTGGGTCACTTTATTTTGCATCATGGGCAGACCTCAACTCCACATCGAGGAGCAGCAGCCACAATTTTCTGCTTGGAAATCTGAATTAGCCATCTTCTCTCCGCCGTGCTCGGGGGAAGCCGGATGCCTAACTTCAGCTCGCAGGGATGTAGGCACTTATAAGCCGGGTCGTGCGATGCTCAGTGTTGCAGTGAGTAACCAACTCTTGTGCTACTCTCTCCCACGTCCCACCTGCAACCAAGTGTGGCAGCTCTCCAGGCTCCCAAGCACTGATGAAAGTGTTGAGATTAAGTTTTAGCTTTGGGAAATATTTCATCGTGACAAAACAACGGCCATATTTCCTGTATCTTTAGACAAAAGAAGTAACAGGCATATGTGTATCAAGTGTATTTATCTATACAGGATTTTGCCTTACAAGGAACAATAGAAACTTGAATCCGTGCAGCCACCCAACCACAGCAGAGTGTTTAGATTTTTTGTTGTTGTTGTTTTGGAAAATATTGTGCATGTGGGAGTTCCTTAACACAGCAAGACAGCAGGCAGCTTCCTGTTATGAAAACAGCCAGCAACCTGACATTCAGCAATCTGACATTCCCCGCACCCAACGTGATAAACAGGGCCGATAAAGATCTGCCACAATAGGTACAATAACACCCCCCCATAAAGGAATAGGACATGGAAAGAGTCTCAATACACAAATATCCCAAGCCATCTCTTCCAGTTTCTTTTATACAGTAGATAATCTCATCCTGCTTTCCCAACATTGATTCACTTCCCCTCAGGCAGGGGTCAAAGCAGGAGCTGGGTGTTTGATACCACTTTCTAGCAGGTCTTTGTAGTTCAGAGGCAACGCTCGGTTGAATCCTGAAAACTGTTTACTGGGTTTCCCTTCCTCCTGCCATTTACAGTCCCTGCCTTTCAATGCCACAGCTGCTGAACTCATCTAGCTTGTCCCCAAATTCACCTCCTTGATCTGAATTCAATTCCAGAAGCAAAACAGAAAATAGTGGGAACCTCTTCCCCCTTCCTTGACCTTGGTAATGGATGCTGCCTATTTTCCTCCCTGGCTCCATACAGCCCCCACCACGGTGGTGCTCTGAGCCTCACTGCAGGAGAATTATCAGATAATAGTAAAACCTCAGCAAATAATCACGGGGTGCAGACTTGTCCCTCATCATAAAGATATCTGAAAACTAAAAGAGGGGAATATCCTTAATTGTTACCCAGCTCCTCTATTTTATAAGGGCTTCAGCCATTTGCCAGCCCCTACACAAACTTCAGCAGACTTCAGTGAAGCATCTTCACTGGGCTGTAGTTCCTATAGGAAAGTAGGGAAGATTTCGTTGTTGCATGCTCACAGCTTTTCGGATACCCCCTAGTCAGCAAAGACAGAAGGGAGACAGCCTAACCTTCCTCTTTCAGCTTTCAAAGAAATGACAGGCTCTCCCTGGCTGGTAGAAATGTTTGTAGAGAAGAGGAGATGCTCTATAAGATGGAAAAATTTGAAGCACTTCCAGGGCTTATGGCTCAGTTCCTTTAGCCTCTGCCTCTACTGCTCATAAAGAAGCTTCCTTCGAAGCCTGCTTTGAAACCAGTGTCCCCATCCCAGCAGAGCAGCTCTAGGAGGAGACATAAAGGAGGGTGGACATCATACCATGCAAACCGGGCAGAGGGAAGATGCCTCCCACATGAAATACCAGACCAGAGGTAGCACTAACATTGCAAGTACTGCTTTTGAAGGTATTCAAGTTCTTTCCACCATGCTTTGGGAGAGCAATTTGTCTCAAGGAGGATTTCTTGGTGGCTGAGGCACACATAGCCAGCACTCATTGGCAACACCAAGGCAAGAACTCATCCCAGTGCCCCCAAACAGCCGTGGAGGGCTGATGTAAGATGGGGGTGCACAGCCCACCTCCTCCATGAGCTGCAGTGCCTGTGCCCCGTCTGTCCGGAGGGAAGCAAGGACCATTGTTTCCTTTGAGAGCGCAGCTGGAGGAGGCACACCCTCTCCTCTGAACAATAGCTCCACAGCCAGACACTAGTCCAGGGGGTGGAATGTGTGTCCTGGGAGTTGAACCACCTCTGGCACATCACCCCAAGGCCAGGTAGTCTGGGGAGCTCTGGTCTGGTATCAGGGTACCTTTCCCTGATGCTCACACTGTGCTGCTTTGCCTGGACTGACAACAAAACCCTGTTGCAGGAGGGCTGCTGGCATGGTATCAGATGGAGACAGGTGTGGGTCTCAATCTCCCTTTGGCAGAGAGGTGTACAAAGAGCTGTGCTTGTCATGACAGCTCTGCCTTTTTTATTTTAAAAAATAATTTTATGCTGCACTAAGACTATCTGGTGTAAAATGAAGATCTCCCATGATTTATTTTCCCCACACCCCACTGTCATTAATATATAAAGTGTAAAAGAGGATAAGAAACAGAGGAACCATGTAAAGCAGGTGCTCTATACCATCACATTTTCACCTCTTGGTTAATAGGATGGTGGGATGGAGGGAACGATGTCTGCGGGTGAGATTCAGCTCCAGATTAGGGGAAAGACTCGGTTACTTTAACATAGTTGTTAGTGCCATTTGGGTTTGCAGTGTGTATGACCCACCACAGCTGTTCCAGAGGGACATGGGAATAGGAGCAACCAAGCTTTGCAAAGAGCTTTTTCAGGTCAGGATGTGTTTTGAGGAAACCACTGTTTCAGGCCCCACACTGAGTGGGATAGGTGGGGAGGTTTGCCAGGATGGTAGTGGGTAAACCATGCAGACGTTTCATGCAGAAACCAAGCCCCAGAGGAATGGTCTTGGAGAAATTTGGGGTGCCTGAAGAACACACAAATTATGGATGCCTTATATGGGGAGAGACCGATTACTGATGCTTTTGACTTACACATCCAGGGCAGGAAACAGACCAGGCTGCAAACGTATTTATTGAAGTATTTTTCCTCTTGGAGCGTAATTCTTCCTAGGAAAAAGTCTCCTAGGTTATATTTCTCACAGTGTGACACATCTGACTGCTAGCTCAGTTTCTAGTTAATCAGGAGTTCTCTCCAGCAGGTATGAGATTTTCCCCATGTTTTGCAGCAGCATCTAGCATCTGTGACCCTAATTCCTGTCTGCACCATCCCATCCATAGGTGGTGGTAAAATGTGGGTGCAGGGCCACATCTGCTGACTCCAGAAACATCCTGCATCAGCACAGACATTCCTGGGTGATCATTTCAGAAATGGAAAAAGAATAAAGGTGTAAAGAATGGAGGTCCTTTTTTGGTGATGTGGGAACACTGGCAAGGAGAAGAGGTGGTAAAGGAGTCAGCCAGGAAGGACCCTGCAAGGACAAGAGGGACTCACAAGCTGCCAAAGTCCAGGCTGCCCACAAATGGAAATATTAATACAGGGCAACAGGTCAGAAGCAACTAAGATTTGAACCTATTCTCCAGCCTGATTGGATAAGATGCAAATTAGACCTTTGTTTTGCTTATTACATTTCATATTATTTTCCAAAACAGTGTAGCTGCTTTATGGTAGGGGCACTACAGCTCATCAATTTAGAAAGTGAGTTATACACTTATCTGTGTTCAGTATTCTTATTACAAGGTATTAAGTAACATCTGGAAATATTCTTGCCATCTAATAAAGCAAAAAAGAACACTCAGAAAACTCCTGAAAACCAAAGAGAGAAAGAAAAGAAATCCCTCCCAGGGGACAGAGAAGTCCTCGCTGTGTTAACATCCTGCAGCAAGGGGGTTCAGGGCTTCCAGACTGCAACTTGTAGGCAACTGAGACTGCTGCTAGGGCAGGGAGCTTTGAAATGCCTCCGGTGTCTGGCACCACTTGGAAATCACAAAGACCAACAGCTTGACCCTGCGGTGATATCTTAAAATGAGTGAAGAAATGTGGAGATCATCAGGTGCATTAAAAACTGCCAGTCTGGGATCTGGTGCATATTGTCCCCATATAGAAATGCTACCTCTGGGCTAACACACTCACTAAAAATGGCCTCATACTCATTAATAATGGTCTACATCTTCACTAACCAGAAATTGCTGCTTGGTCATGCCCCAGTGTTGGTCACCCTCTAATCCCTCAGCCAAGGCCCCCACAAACAGCCCAGCTGATTGCTGACCCATGCTGATGATGCCTGATCTGCTCCTGGGGTCAGTGCAGCTGTCGCCTGGGCCAAAACCATGTCAAGAAACACTCAAACGATTTAGCAGTGCAGATGAAGGAATTCCTGTCTGGGGTAATTTACTGGTATGATACAGCCCTCAAGTCCTTGGTGACCTTGTCTGGTCACAGATTCTGATTTATGCCACCGTTAATTGCTATAATTTACTATTTCCGCTGCAGTAGCAACAAGGAGCCACGGGCTGAACAAGAAATCTTTGTGCTGGATGCTGCTCAAAAGCAGAGCAGGTTTTATCCAAAGAACGTGAGAAGCAGAACCAGCACCCATAGGGGCAGGCAAAGGTGGCAGAAACACCAGGGTGCGTTCAGGGCCATCACCTCCTGATGGCACGGAGGCAGGGGGATGGACAAGAGCATTTAAAACTAAAAAAGTGAAGGTTTTAAGGAGGGATCAGAAAGAAAATGAGAAAAGTATTTCTGGGGGGAAAAGGGTGCAGAGTCTTCCCAGGCTACTCAGGGATTGGGTCATATCCATCTTGCACAGGTGCAGAGTGACCCGCTAAAGCAAACACGTTGGTTCAAAAGTGGCTTATGCATTACACTCGGGTTGTTTGCAAGCCCTTCAGTTTATGTGCTTTGTGCCTGGAAGATGTTGAGCTGAGCAGCTGTATTTGATAAGCAAACTCCTTGGTGCCTCCTGGGTCCCTCATCATGGTCTCAAATGGTCTCAGCATCAAATCCCAAAGGAGCTTTTTGCACCTCCTTCAGCAGCCAGTGGGGGTTTCCCTCTCCTTCTCCTGCTGTGCATCTATTGCACGTTTGAAATAGAAAAACTGCCTTAGGCTTTGGCATGCAACGTTAATAGGAGGCCTTCCGATACTTTGCTGGTTTAGGAGGGATCGCACTAATGTTTTCCATTTGTTCCCTGTACCCATCGAGAGCCCCACTTACCTCCTTTGCTCCTCATTCCTTGAGAGGCATTTTTTTTTTTGTGAACACAGAGCAGGCAGGATTTGCCCTTGTGCCCTGTCCAAGAAAAAAAAAAAAAAAAGAAAAAAAAAAAAAAAAGAGAAAAATAACCCCAAACAATTGCAAAGCTTTCATTTGAGAAATTAATTCACCAGGGAGTAAAGTTAAAAATAAAGTTCTTTGGCCAGGGCCTTTATAAGCTCCAGCTATATTCTCTGGAATATAATTCATAAGCACAATATGTTTTTTGTTGTGAATGAGTGTGAAGTACCAGAAAAGGAAAGAGGAAACCCCTAATGTAGTCCTGAATAGACCTGTGAAAAAGGATAATAAAACTTGTCCTGGATTTCCTTTAGCAGCAGGTGCTTCCTTCAGAGTTTCTATTCATTCAGACTTTGGACAGACATGGCCTGCCAATTTTTTTTTTTAATTTTTTTTTTTTTTTTTGTAAACCCAGAGTTCAGCTGATCTGAGTGAAGGTAAATTTGTCCCCTTGACCACTGTCAAGCTCATGGTCAACAGCAATGTTTCTCCAAGCGTGTGTGGTAGATCCCTTCCTGGATGGGACAGGTAGAAAGGGCTGAGCATAGCACTGAGGCTGGAAGGTTTCCCCATATATTTGAGGCTTGAAAGCCCTAAATTTTCACTGTAACCAAACCAACCCATGCGACCTGCTAAGCCACCCACTCTTGTGCATCCACATGTTTCCAGCAAGACACTAGCTGCAACTGGGGGGGCAAAGCTCCTCGACCTCATGAGGCATGGCTCATCTTCTTGGAGAGGCAACATTAAGCACTGGTTGATACCTGGAAAGCCATTAGTCAGAGGATTAAACTGCTATGTGGCCCTTATAACATGCAGCAGCCCATGCTGGCCAGAGTCAGAGTCCCTTCTGCTCTCAACAGCTTTCCAGTTGCCTTCTCCTGGGAGATGACACCAGGAGAAGCCAACTTCTCCCTGTCAGACACAGCCTTGCCTTCTCTTCCAAGCCTTTTCCCACACAGAGACAGGACTGCCAGCCTCCACCAACCCTGCCCACCCCAATTCCTATGTCTTCATCCACCACACAGCTGTAAGATGTTATATTCCCTCCAGTCAACCACCAACAGCTCCCACTGCCAACTCCTGCAACCCTTCCTTATTCCACCCCTGGCCATGCACTACAGCCATCTCCCATGCTTTTTGCTCAGACCACGTCGGCCTGTCTTAGAAGACCTCTCTGTCCTCCAGAGCTTCAAGTTCATATTTATCATCCTTGCCTTCAGAGCCCTGCACGGCTGCCCCTTTCCTGCTCATTCTTCCTTCTTCCTTCCTTACATACAAGCGGTAAATGCCCTCTCTGAGCACAGAGCTGCTGACAGCGTCGTTTCTGAGGGAAAGAGGCAACAAGTCTAGGAAACAACCACCAGCCTCTGCAGGCCTCTCATGTACAATTTGGACGGTGGCGTTGGCTTGAGTAAGAACTCGGTAAAAATATGTTTATTTGTCCCATTGTTCGCAGGAATTATTAAACACACAGCATGGAACGAAGTGAATCCCTGGGCAAATGCAGTCACAGACAGGTGTTCAGTGGCATTGTTACCAGTGCTGGTGTAAATCTGTGCCAGATTTGGGGAGTTAAATATAGGCAATTGGATGAGCCGTTAATGTTTGCTTCGGTAGGACCAAGTAGAAGCAGAGAAGAAATGTCTGGCAGGATGAAGTAACTACTGAAAATGTAGATATTTGTTAAAGCTAGCTAATAAACAGCAGATTAGGTGGGTTTGCTTTCTTCCCTCCACCTGTTAAGATGGATAGAAAGGTTGGCGGGGTATCTGATGTCTTCCTCAGGTATCTGTGAACCACTTCAGTAGTTTCATGCAAGGCACGTGGAGATTTTAAGCTCCTTGAAGCAGATTGTCTTTTTGCTGTCCATGTACGTAGTCCCTGACACAACAGTCTTGATGGAGGTGACAGGGAAATTATGGTGGAAGTAATAACATCGAGCAAGATGCATGATGGAAAGCAGGTCTGGAATTAACTGCTGCTCAGTCCTAAGCAAGACTTGCAGTCCGGATCCCAAATAAGTTCATGGCTACATTTTCTCCCAGAGATGTTGTGTCATGGCCCAGCCCAGAGCACACTCTTCACTTCCCCAAAATTTATTCTTTCAACCCTGCACGGGCCACCAGCTATCCCTGGAGCAGGCCCCAAGCCCACTTGCCATCCTCACACTCCCCTGTGTCTTCTGTCCCCATGGCCCCATCAATTCCCTCATGGGGCCAGTTCTTCAACCATGGCTCCTCTGAGCCTCAACCAACACCACATAACACCATGAGAATACCCCACGTGCAGTTTTCATCCCCTCTAGGCTCATCCTTCGGGGAGGCTCAGCTCTCTCTAAATATCAGGAGAACCATCCCACAGCAGTCCTTGAGGACCTCGTGCAGGACAGTTAGTGGCAAGTAATGTGGTGGGACAGCCCAGCCCTGCTGGATCCCCCCAAACCAGGACCCTTCATTTAACATGGGCTGCTAAAGGTCATTCCTGCATGGAAAAAAAATAAAATTACATTTTAAACAAGAAAAATAAATAAATAAAATAAATAAATGAAAAAGAATGAAAGAAAAAAAAAAAAAAAAAAAAGAAGTCTTTTTAGGTCATTCATTTACAATCTATTCCCAGGGTTCAGCAAAGGTTTGTTTCCTACAGCCCAACCTTGTTACAGATATGATTCACACGATGATATTTCAATCACTTCCTCTGGGAGACTCTTTCCAACAATGCAGATTTCTTGGCTCTAGAAGAATTCCCAGAGACCAAGCTGAAATTTTCCTTCGCCCTTGCAATGAATCCCCTCACATAGCTTCAAAAAAGGATTTTTCCTCCCTTCTCCTTGCCCCATTGAAGGGCCACAAACACAGGTGCCCAGCCTGTGGAAAATCTGGGCTGTGAATCTTGAAAAATCAGACCTCCATTAATCTTACTCAAAGAATCCAACTGGGAAAAAAAAAAAAAAAAAAAAAAAAAAAAGTGATTATTTTATTCCTTTTTGCTATTTCTCAGTTTAGAAGGCTTTCTTTGGGTATTTATATAGCCAGACTGAGTCCAGAAAAATCCCAGTGACATGCAGGCAGGGTCTCATCCCATTGTCTGACTGTTCTCTTATCAGTCTTCTGCCGTTTGATGGGATGACACTTTGCCACACTGAACTCCAAGAAGGTGATGCCGACTGAACCATGTTGAGCAGCATGAGCTCAGAAACGATGTCCTACTCATTTTCCTTTTTGATTTTTCCTGCACAAGAGCTACGGAGGTCTTACACAGAGGTGCAGCCCTCTCCCTTTTCCTCTGCCCAGGGACATCACCAGCAATTTCTGGAAAACACGAGCCCCTTGGTGCTGCTAGACAGGTCTTCCCCATTCCATCAGGGAGCGCACAGCCACAAATCCACTCCTGGAAAGAAGAGACAAAGCTGCTGCAAGATGTTCCTGGGCTTGCTGGCCTATGTTGGATGTGTAGGGAATCAGTCAGAGAGGGCTGCAATGCACCTGTCAACATTTTAGCAGATGAAATGAGAGTTTTTATCACATGTGTGAGCAGGTGTGTGGGAGAGGGAGGAATAAAAGCATTTTCCTTGCCTAAAAGTCATATTTATGTTGTGCAGCTGATAACTGAAGTGGAAGAGTTCATTGTTGTGGGCTAGATTTTCCTGCAATACATTTGCCCAATGGTTTGTCTGACAGTTTTCCTCTCTCTCGCAGCTTGGACTCTTTCAAACTGTATTTTGGAGACTCTCTCTCTCCCAAGAAATACAAGAAAAGAAACAGCATTCATCGTCTCCTGCCAGCAAAAAAATTGTGGAAGGGTCCATTGGACAAACAAAAGGTAAAAATGCAGCTAGGTTTGCAGTGTTGAGAATATTGAATTGCAAACAAACAAACAAAAAAAATGGGCTTTGTGTTAGAATTGTTATAACCCCTAGCTTGTGCATCTCTGAAAATAACCTCCCTCCCCTGAGAAAGAACAAATTGTTTCTTTTTATTTTTATTATTGCAGACCACAAGACACCATTGTAAAAGTGTTGTGATATTAGACAAATGGTAAAAGATGAGCTGCTTTCTGTTGTACCAGGCGATGCAGAAATATCATGAGACAACCCCTGACTTTCTACATTTAGACTTTGAGTCACTGAACACCAAGAAAACTGAGGCCCAGGGAGTCAAGGTACCTTGCCCCAGTGTTATTTCAGTGCTTTTGAGAAGGAAACTCAAGGTGCTCCTGAGGACCTGGATGGCACAAGGTCACATTGAGAAAGTTTGTGGTTGTTTCAAGAGAGCAAAAGCTGAGCCAGCTGTCACAGTGCTCACATCCAGCAGTGAATCTGTGTTGCTGAGATGTGGAAAGCAAAACTGGGTGGGTTAGGAGAGTTACTGCTAATTTCTCTCCATCTGCACCAAAGTATGAGGTTTGTGGGCCATGTGCACACTGGTATCTCCCTTACCACCCCCTGCAATGGCCCAGGACCATTGAGGCACTGGAAGGGAGCCTGAGGGCCAAGGGAACTTCAGGTGAACATCTCTGATTCAAGGTATCCCCACGCTTGGGGCAGAAACACACAGGCAGGACCCCTAAGTGACATCTCAGCACGTGCAGGTGTCAGGGAGGCACACAGACTGGACAGGCTATATGGGGATACATTCCTGGTGTGGGGTAGTTGGCTCAGCACCCACCCAGTGCTCTGCAGAAAACATTTTAAGCAAGGCACAAGGTGGAAAAGGTCCCAGAGCTTCCCAAGCCTGCCTTTTGGCATGAACCCAGCCTGAACAGACCCCAGCTAGGAGAAAGCAATTAAGCCATCTGCCTTCAGAGGGCTGCAGCAGGTTCAGACCCACCAAAAAGCTCCTTACCCTACACAACCACCACCACCGCCATGCTACAACCCTCCTGCCATAACATGGGACCACATCGAGCCCCCAGGAACAAACACACAGCAGCACATCTAGAAAAAAACCTATAACCCTCATCACCCATGCTCGTGCAGACAGAGGCTCATGCACTCCTTGGACCCTTCCCCATTTCCCATCCCAGGCTTGATGCTACCTGTGGCCCCTTGCACACCCTGCCTTGCCCAGCCCAGAGCCTTACACACACAGATGCATGCACAGACAGTTCTCCAGCAGCAAAGCCTGTGAAAAAAAGGAAGCTGACCACAAGCTTTTGGGACCCTCTCCCCACGGACTGGGAAAGGGATGCGGATCCCTTTATTGTTGGGTTTATTTTTATTTACATATATTTTTTTTTTCCCTCTTCTCTTCTCTCCCTCTCTGTCCAGAGCAGAGACCCGCCGTGGGGCAGGTTGCTGCCGGCATGAGAAAGCGGGGCCGTGTGTGCAGATGTTGCCCGGGGAAGCCGAGGTTCCCACAGCAAGTAGGAAGCGGGGCCTCACGGAGCTGGGACGGGGACTGCGGATGTGGCAGCAGGGCTGGACGCAGTGCGACCCAGGGATGCTGGGACAGGAGAGGAGAAAAAAAAAAA